>JAJAGP010000084.1:242581-259835 GCA_025084515.1 Ancistrus triradiatus
TCATTCCTCTCCTTTCCAGATTATACCTCCACCTCTCCAAGTTCTCTTCTACCTGTTCCCTGTTCTCACTACAGATCACAATGTCGTCTGCAAACATCATAGTCCACGGCGATTCCTGCCTGACCTCATCTGTTAGTCTGTCCATCACTGATTGTCATTCTGATCTTTAGCACCTCTTCGCGTTTTCACCCTGTTTCCCCACTGTTCCTCTTCCGAAAAAGTGGTTTCTTGGCCCTTGTAAAAAAAGATAGTTCCTGATCAAGCTTTTTCGGTGTGTTTGAGGGTCAGCTTAGTATCTTGATGAACCTGCCAGGTGCTGCTATTGCCCAAGTGCAATGGGACAGTTCAGTTTTTTAATACTGCGTACAAATTGCCTGTATATTCTGGTTGTTTTTTCTGTCTCCAATAAAGAGACTGAGAAATAGTTCTATACGGTCATTATATCATTGCTAAAACAATACTATACCTAATGTAAAGTCTATAGCACAGTACTGTATGCCTACAAAGAACTTGAACAAGACAGTGGCATGAGTGTGACTTACTTCTCCAGAAGAGCCAGGGCAGTATGAGGGTTAACCCTCAAGTATTTGCAGGTAGGACGCCCATAATCAGCGAGGTAAGTAGACCAGTCCCACTGAGTAAACAGATCCAAAAGCTAGAAAAACAAAAGAAACAGAATTACATACCTGCAAATACTTAAAATTATATTTATTATGTAATACATCAGCCCTGTCTAGTTGCTCCTGCCTTGTGCCGCCGGATAGGCACTGGCTTTCCCGTGACCCTGACCAGAATTAAGCGGATAAGAAAATGAAGGAATAAATATGAGGTCTTCCTTATCAATGTCTTTATCATTGCTTTCATATAGTATTAAAGTAAGCACAAAATTACTCACTTTACCCCCAATATGTTCAATATAGGCCAAATAGAGCCAGAACCCTAACACACTTAAGGCATGCTGCTCAGTTCAATTGTCCCAGTGTTACATAAGTGAGCAGGGCCTCTAAAATGAGATTACTGTAGAGGTACAGAGGAGAGAAACATGGCCTAGCAGGGGATTAAGAGAAAATGGTTACATGGTTACAGAGGTTAACGACAGAACAATATTTACACTTTTTCACCCAGTGAGCTAGTCCACCTGTGACCCTTTGCTGACCCGGTAATGACCCACAATTGCCCTACTAGCCTTCTGGGGTATTACAGAGCTCTTAATATGCCAATCCATCAACAAACCAGAGCACTCCACACAACACTGTGACTCACCCAGCCATCAGACACGCATTATGCCATATCAGACAACAGAAACCTAGCTATTTATATCATGACCTACATAGAATGTACTTGTTTACATGTATGTGACAAGGGAGAGAGATGGAGCTTGGGTTAAAAACAAAAGAGGAACAAACTGCCAACTGTTTCCATACATAGCATCATGACATGGATACACATACACCATACCCTGGTGTGGTGAGATAAGCACCTGTGTCATAAGCAAGAAGATTTAAATGTGCACCTCGTCTCCTTTTACATGCACGCTCTGTGCATCGATCCCCAGGAAGGAACGGCAATCTAAGACGGAACAGGAGGAAGAGGGCAAGGCGGCGAAGAATGGGGCCAAGCTGTGCCGCTGTCATCTGTGATGCCGCATAAACACAAACACAAAATGCCCGCATTCCATACGGCGCTGGCTGGCTCGTCACACGCGTTCATGACCCGGCTTTCACCTCCTTGCTCGGCTCTCTCCCTCCGCCTTCACCTCCCAATGAACTTCCATTCGGTATCTCTCCATGTCTCTCTCTCTCACCTCGGCATGACCCTGCGGCGTTGTTATCGGTCCCACTTTCCTCGCTCGCTGAATAAACAGTGAGCTATGTTGGGGGGGATGGGACAGGCACTGGATTATCACTTCCTCTCATTCTTCCAAAAGAAAGAATGATGGAGCGCAAGAAAAAGGGGAAAAAAACATGACGCTGCACACTGAAGTGTTGACCTTGTTTCCCTCGTGCCCTCGTTCTCACCCCGAACTCGCACCCACTCACGCTCTCACTCAATGTGTACTGAGCATTTGGATAAGGGCTCCTAATGGTTATTTTGACTGCTGTATTTATTTGTTTGGAACGCTAGGGGAATTACCAATCTTTTTAAATAGTCCAGAGGGGCCGGTAAATTGACCCTCTGTTTTTATTCTCTCAAGCTCAGTGCCCTTTTGGCAGAGCTTTAAAAGACATAAGACTTGATTTGCAGCACAACACCTATTATAAATCATGAAACACATTAAGGTTATAGCAGAAAGGGTTACATAACGACTACATATGTTCTAGTGACAGCACTCCACTACTCAACACTGTTCATGAGCAATGGTAGCACGTGACTTTACAGCACTTCTCATTAGGGTTCGAGTGCAGACGCTAAGAGCAACATCACTCCTTTTCTAATTTTGTGCACTATTTTACATGCTGTTCCCTTAATGCTTACAGCAGTGTGCATTAGTAATGATTTCAGATATTTTTCTTTTTCCATATTCTATCTAAACACACCTGGCCAGTGGGAGGAAACCACAGACACGTGGAGAACATCCAGACTCCACACAAATCGGACCCAGGCTGCTCCACCTGGGTATCGAACCCAGGACCTTGTTACTGTGAGGCGAGGTACTGTGTGCTACCCACCGAGCCATGGTGCCACACAATTTTAAGTTGCCGTCTTGTGGTATACACCTATAAACCTACAGTAGTTAGATCATATGTTAGATGAAAAGCTGCTCCTCCAAAAGCTGCTAGAAAAAAAAGCCCTTTGAGAAACAAAAGAATACTCACTACTACAGTGATTCTAATGAGCTATCGATACACTCGCCAGCGACTTTATTAGAAAGTACTCAGTCATGGAATGATCAATGCCAGTATCTAGCCAAAAATATCCTCCGGTCAGAAACTGACTGATGAAATTGGGGACAACCAGCACAAACTCTGCATTGAATAAAATGTCCTACTTTGCTAACTAAACATCTACAAGCTGTGCTAACAAGGTACGTGTTTCTAATAAACAAAGTTATTTACATAATGCCTTCTTACAGTGGAGCATTGTCTCAAAGCAGCTTTACAGAAATCTAGGACCAAAGCCCCAAATGAACAACCAAGGGGTGCCTGGCAAGGAAAACCTCCCTAAATTGAATAAGGAGAAACCTAGAGAGGAACAAGACTTAAAAAAGTGACCCAACCTCCTTTGGCAGCCTAGACGATACACGTCAGAATTAAACCAAGTTACCTAATTATAACGGTTTTAGCAATAGTTTAAATAAACAGAAGATAAACATAAATTCATGGGGCCAACAAGTTCACGCTGCAAAGCTGAGTGCACCGCAACCTCATACACTCAAACCAGCACAACCCAAAGTACCACATCAGTGTCACTGCTGTGTTGAGAATGGTCCATCACTCAATACGTGGTAAGTGGCAGTCCTCTAGTGGTTCCTTGCTATTGCTAGGCCAGGCAGATCATCCCTCCATCTCCATATATTTCTCTGTCCTCACCGAATCATACTTTCTTTGAGGAGTTCACTGATCAAGCCTTCTTTTTCAACTTTCCCTCTCTAACCTCTGGATAGCCCCTAGCTTTCGGCAATATTTGGTGCATTCTCGGGCATTGGGACAGCAGCCCAAAGGCTTTCACAGGCCAAGTTCAGCTGAACGTAAGCCTAACTAATGATAAAAATGATAAAATGGGAGGGAGCACAGCAGTCAGCCTAAACAAGCAAACTCTAAATCTCCACTTACCATAACCTCTCGAGACTACTATGATGGTGAGAAAGACAGATTTTCAGTTTAATCACACAGGTGTTTTAAAGCTGTGGAATAAATCTTTTCAATTAAGCCATCTGCTTTAATATTATAAATCTGAAATAAAGGCAGATTGAACTCGGATAGTTGTGACTGTTGAGTACAGCTACTCCCTGATTTCCGATATTTTCGACTTTACGATGGGAATATGAATATAAACAAATACACATTCAGCAGACACCAGAATTTTGAAATTCTGAAACTTGAATTTTATCCCGGGCAAGAGATACGCAGAACAATACCGTATTTTCCGGGCTATAAAGCGCACCGGGTTATAAGACGCAATATCAACGATCGGCTGCTAACGGATCTATTTTCATACATAAAGCGCACCGGGTTATAAGACGCATTAAATGAAACAAAACTCTTAAGTTCCGTCGGAAGCTCAGTTTGGTCCGTTACCTGGCGCAGGGCGTCTTTCTTGCTTCCTCCACTTCCATACCATTTGATTCCTTAATCTTTTGAATTCTCTCACAGCCTGCTCTATGTCCATGGTGTACTGCGTGACTGATGGCGTTGGTGGTTTGAAATCCGCTTCGAAAATAAATGAAGAATGCACGTACCCTAATGGCTGAAGCACATACCATATTACTTTACTCCGCGATGCTGCGCACTACGGTGGCCGTACAGCTTCGTAACTTTACGCAAGACCGTGCTAAAAACATTTTGACAGATTTATGAGCGCCGTGTACCATCTACAATCGGTTCTAGGTCAGAAGGCTCAACCAGAATTAATTCATACATTAGATTCTGTCGATTTTTGAGAAAATTAAAGAATTTTAAGTGCGCCTTATGGTCCGAAAAATACGGTACTCTACTGCACTGTCCCGAGCAAGTGCATTGAATAAAATGTCCAACCTTTCTAACTAAACACCTCCAAGCTGTTCTAACAAGGTACGCGTTTCTAATAAAAGAAAGTAAAATTCATTTATAGTGCTTTTTTTTCCTCACAACAGAGAATAATCTTATAGCAGCTTTACAAAAATCTATGCCCAAAGCCCCAAATGAACAAGCCAGGGGTGACAGTGGCAAGGAAAACCTCTAAATTTTATAAGGAAGCCTAAACAAACAAATTAAATCTCCATTTACCATAACCTCTCAAGACAACTAAGATACCAGGAAAGTCAGACCTTCAGTTTAATCAAACAGGTGATTTAAAGCTATGGATTACAATCATTTCAATTAAGCCATCTGCTTCAATATTAAAAATCTGAACATCAGGCAAACTGAACCCATAATTGTGACTGCTGAGTACAGGTATTCCTCGAAAAGCAATGGCCCGACGTAACGATATATTGACTTTACTATGGGAATATGATACATAAATACAAACTGAGCAGAAACCATATTCTGAATACTGAATTTACATTATCCCCTTCACAAGAAATGGGCAGCATGATACTCTACTGCATTTTCCCGCTAGAAACTCGGCCGAGCGTTAATGTAGGGAGTCACATGCGGGAGTGATGTGCACTGGGAGTTGTAGTGAGGAAAAGCTGTGGTCATGACATGCTTTATAATAAAGTACGCTTTATGTTAATGACTTTGCCCAACTGTAGCTTACACTACAATCCTGCACTCTTATGCTAGATGAGAAAAGTGTGTGGCGTAGGGAGTGCGCACAATCGATGAGCTCTGGGAAATGAGGAAAAGCTGTGGTCGTGGTCTAATTTTAAGCCTGTTTAAGTTAGGCTACGCTATGACGTATACTGTACGTACTAAATTGCTCAGTTTACGATAAATTCCACTTGGAATGGCTTTGTCGGAATGTATCCACAATGTAAATCATGGAGTACCTGTACAGTGTTTGAAGCTGAGGTATTATTAGTTTCATTCAAAGGTTTGGTAAAGAAAACAGAATTACAATAATTATTAGACTAAAGAAAAAAATCTAGAAAATCTAGAAAAATATGGATTCTTGGGTGTTTAAAATGAGCCAGACATCACAGGTGCCAGTTTATTTTTATATGTAGGTTATCCTGGCTGTTTCTTTAACAACACTCCCCCAAAGTCATCAATCAAAATATGTATTCTACAGCATATCAATTTCAGGCTGTCAACTGTAGAAATGACAAACACTGACTTGATCTAAACGCCATCAATCATGCTGCCGTTTCACTCACCAGGAGCACATTCTGGTCCACATACCAGTACAACTTGGGTCTATTTCTATGGGAATCCTACTTTGACATTGGTGTTCGAGGCTAAAGGGACAATACTTGGTCTTATCTCAACAGAGACCTGGACAGATAGCCACCAAACGGAAGCTGAAACGAGCGCACAAACTATAGGCACTTAGCATGGCCATGTGTGTGTGGGCCTTCACAAAGAAGGAAAAAAAAATAGAGGAAAAGGTGGGAGAATGAAAACAGAAGCATCATTCAGCAGAAAGGCTGGGTAGCACGGAGTTGATAAGCAGTATCAGCTCTTAGATGAAGAGTGGCTTCCAACATTGCTGTCTATTTTAGCTCAAACAGCAGAACTCTAGAAAGGTCAGAAGTTATCCAGTGAGGTCACCATGAATGTGACGCTATCTGCAGACGTGACATGAAAAGATGAAAAACTGTCAGTCAGAGTACTAAAGAGGAACAGTGCTGTAAAACAACAAGAGTCATCCATCATTAGAAGTGCAACTATTCTGCCCTATATGTTCACCACGATAAAGAAGAACACCACAGAGATATAAGAAATATATCTGAAAATAAAGACCCGTGAGTATAAAGAGCACAGACGGGTGGATAAGTGAGACGAAAAGAAGGGCACGCAACAAACATGAGATTATGAACTCACTTCCGAATATACACTTCAGTTCCAGAAACAAAAGGGAAAAATAAACAAGTCTAAAGTGATTCTTTTATATAAAAAAACATTATGTACAGCTGCAGAGAAAAGAAAAGTTCTGGGGAATGAAGTACAGAGGGTCTGATAAGTATTACTCTGATTGAGTGGAAGCAATGACAATGATTAGAAGGCTTATTAAACTCTTCCCACAAATGATCGCATCAACCCAAGAATTCTCATGGATGCTTTTGAAACATTAGCTCTGTCAAAACGGAGGAAATGACTTGTTGCCATAAACCAAATACACACAAGAATCATTTCCAGTTGGCACCTGCTGCAAAGCCGGCATGCTCAAAAGTGCAGCCTCCTCCATTTAAGCAGACTGATCATCGCTTGGTGTCTGCACTACATTCCAACCTGGGTCACTTGTGTTATTAGGCCTCCTTGTTAGCAGGCTGCATCACAAACGAGAGAAAGAGAGCCTCCATGCTGCCTCAGAAGCATATGGAAGTATGTGGAAGACGTAACGTTCTGGTGACAGGATAAGAGCTATCAAAAAGGGAATGATGTGGTAGAATCACACACATCATAGAGGCAAATGTAACGAATATTGCCAATAATCAAATATTTCATGAATAAAGAAGGTCTTTGCACAATAAAACAAAATACAGTACACGTTCCGACAAATCCATCGTAACTTGAATTTATCGTACACCGAAGAGTTTAATATATACTGTATATCTCATAGTGTAGCCTACCTTAAACATGCTTAAAACACTTGCGTTAAACTACAGTTAGGCAAAATCATTAACATAATGCTTATTTTATAATACAGTATTGAATATCTCATGGAATTTATTGAATAATGTATTGAAAGTGAAAAACAAAAACGATTACTGTCATGACCATGGCTCTTCCTCACTACATTTCCCAGCACTCATCACTCCCGCCATGTGACTCCCCATGTCGTGCACTGCTGAGTTCCTCCTTCAGCACAAGAGAGTGCAGCAGAGTATCATCCTGCATAACGCTTGCCCGGAGGGGGGGGGCATCAGTGGTCATTTCAGTGACACACACTAGGTTACATCAACACTAGTCGTATATACAGTCAAGTCAGTTCCAGTTTAGCGTAACCAATTAACCAAACGCGTCTTTTGGACTTTGGACACTGCGTATACATGCACTTAATAATCTGATTATTAAGTGGTCATGTATACAACATGCTCCAATCTAGAAATCAGATTAAAAAACATGATGACGAGAGCTGGATTTCACCCCAGTAATCAGAGTATTTGTAGCATGTACACCAGTACCCCGGTTATAATCTGTGTTTTCAGACTGTGCATGTGCACGAGCCTTCCACCACGGTTGCCAGGTATGTGTATTCTAAAGACGTTGCTGCATTTGCCCTCTTTCTCAATTGACTTTTACGTATTTTTTCTCCCTGGATCTGCCAACACAGGAATTAAACATGCCACAGAATTAAAGACAGCAAAGCAGCTGTCAAACAGCTTTGTGGAATATATATATACATATATATATATATATACACATATATATATATTATCTATATAATATATATATATATATATATATGATATATACATATATATATATATATATGTATATATATATAATATATATGTATATATTATATATATATCTCTATATATATTTATATATATATATATCTATTATATATATATATATCTATAATATATGTATATAATATATAGATATCTATATCTATCTTTCTCATATCTATATATATAATCATATTTCCGTCTATCTCTCTCTATCTACTCTCTCTCTCTCTCGTCTACTCTCCGCTCTTTCCTATCTATTCTCTCTCTAATCTCTATACTCTCCCCCCCTCTCCTTTCCTCTCTTCTCACACTCCTCTCTCTGCTTTCTTCTCTCTCTATCTCTCTATCTCTCTCGCTCTCTCTCTCCTCCCCCATCATCTTTCTCTCTCTCCCTCTCGTTTATCTCTCTCTCCTCTCTCCACATATATTTCCTCTATATACATAAGATTTATATATAGATTATATATTTATATACACATACATACACACACACACACCTATATATATCTATATAATATATATATATATATATATATATAATATTTATCATATAGATATATATATATATATATAGGCTGGTTGCAAAAATCGAAATCCGATTACTGTCTTGAGTCATGTAAACCCTGAGCTTTCTCATTATTTGATTACTCAAGTGCATGTACAATCATTGATCCGATTACTGACAAGACCTGATTTTCTGCGGTATCGGATTATTAAGTGCATGTAAACACACGCAAAGAATGGAGATGAATTAAAATCTTAACATACACTAATCCTATTTATCCTAAGGGTGAAAATTATTTTGTTTTTCCATTTTGTCTGCAAACCTTTGCTCACAATTGTGACATCTGTAAGCCTGTCCTTGGGGCTTTTTTATTTCCTGCTATGATGCCTCATTATTAAGAATCACTTGCAACTAATTCTGTTCCTGACATTCTCAAAACCACGGTAGTTACTGAGCCATAAAGTATAATTTTCTTCCATCTGTTCCCTTTCAAACGTACCCTCTTACTAAAATTCCTAGAGAGAATAGTGGCCACTTAACCTCAAGTCCACATGGCCAAAAACAACCTCTGGGAACTAGTTAAATCAAGCTTCTGCCCATCACACATACCTTTCAATAAATTTCAGTGAAACGAGCTCCATTTCTCCAATCTATGAATGTAACATCAATACCAAGTTCAACCATGACAGCCTTAAAAAAGCACCTCTTTCAAAGTTCTAACTCTCTCAATCAAATGGCAGGAGTGGCCTTCTCCTGTTGTATCCCATCTGCTTCAAGGTTCAATGTGAGGTGTGTTCACAAATGTTCTACATACCTCAGGTTATAATGAGTGGTTATTCGAGTTACTCTTGCCTTTCTATCAGTTCAAACCAGTCTAGAAATTCTCAACTGACACCAACAATGCATTCTCGACCAGAGAACTGCCACTCCCTACATATTTTGTCTTTTTTGGACCATTCTCTGTAATCCCTAGAGGTGGCTCTGTGAGAAAATCCCAGCAAATCAGCAGTTAAGCCCGTAGAGTACCAACAACCATGCTACCTCCAAAGTCACTTAGCTCATCCTTCTTCCCCGTCCTTATGCTCGATTTGAACTTCAGAAGGTCATCTTGACCTTGCCTAAATGCATTGAGTTGCTGCCAGGTGACTATACATTTACATTTATGGAATTTGGCAGACACTCTCATCCAGAGCGACTTACAATTGGTACAGTTACAATCCAAGCAATTATGGGTTAAGGGTCATGCTCAAGGACCCAACAGGGGTGGCTTGGCAGAGGTGGGATTTGTCCATAGTCCAGTATCTTAAGGCCACCACAGTCCCATAAATATTAAAGAATTTTTACATTTACGTCATTATGCAGACACCAAGCAATTGTGGGTTAAGGACCTTGCTCAAGGACCCAACAGTGGCAGCTTGAGATTTGGGTAAGGGTGGGATTTGAACTCTGGACCTTCTGGTCCATAGTCCAGTACCTTAACCACTAGGCTACCACAGTTTTTACCACACTCAATACTTGCCCAATTGCGCAATACTTGCCTTATTGAAGTGTACATAATAAAGTGGCCAGTGATTGTAAGTTACATTTTTCATGTTCTCCTCGTTGTTTAATCACTTTGTTACACATTTACTTCAGCAATAATGTCAGTTGGTCCACATGCCTCTATGTATGTGGTTATTGTCTCCTATCTGTACAGCAGTAGGTGTTCCTCAAGGTTTTATTCTCGAGTTATTTTTGTCATATTCTTTACTTTAATGCCCGGTATCACTCATCCTTAGGTCAGCATACCACTGTGGCAGGATAAACACTGTACAAATAAAAGCTACATTTTTTTTTTTATCACAACACAAACATAAGAACAAACAAAAACGATCAGGTATCACACAAAGTACAAAGGATTTCGGAGTTGCAAGGGATATCCTCTGTGGTTTGTTTTGACACTTGTTTAGAAGAGTTGCAGACAGTAATTCAGAGCTGTTTGACAGAGGGAATGTGAATGCACTTGGGGAAGACATGGCCTCTCTCTCACCTTCCTGCTGATTTGGACAAGGCAAAGCTGTCACTGGGGGAAGGAGTGTGAAAGATCAGACAAGGCAGTCTGATGCTCGAGTCAGACTGACAGCTATTCATTCCTCTCGGTTCTTTACAATTTTCCCATAGCTGACTATGTAACAGGGTGCCAATTTTTCAATTACGATGAATCACACCTCAATTTCACTTCAGGTGCACCAGCATTTCCACAGAACCATCTGAAGAAGTGTCACGCAGGTGAAACACTGCATTTGCTAACTTCTGTTTTCTCAGGCATGTTTTCACCGAAGTTCTGAAGAATTGCTGGCAATTAATAAGCATTTGACACAAGGGAGTATGAATTAACTCTGGGAAGACATGGCCTCTCTCTCACCTTCCTGTCCATTGAGACAAGGAAAAGTTATCAACAGGGCAAGAGTGCGCTGGAACGGTCAGAACAGCGCGGTGGTCACGAACACTCCGGCGCTGAAAGTTGAGACAATGCATACGATGGAGCCTGTTTCACAGAAGCAATGATTATTATGGACTGTTAAAATAATTTATGAGCTATTTTAATACCCAACCCTAAACAAGAAGACATTGGGACGTTATGGAATATGCGAATAAAGAAAAAATCTAGTGCGACTAGCTTTGACTGATTTTATTGCAGGCATTATTACAAGATATTTCACGTTTTTTGTGGTCAACTTCATTTAATATGTTAAATAAACATCCATTTCTGGCCTGCAACACATTCCAAGAAAAAGTTGGAATGGGACCACTTAGATCTAGTAATGAGATGTAAAAAGATAAATTAAAAATAAAACAAAACCAATGACGCGATGTCAACAGGTGCTAATCATGATTGGTAGAAAACCAGTATCCAGAAAAGACTGATTCTTTGAAGAGCAAAGGTAGGCAGAGGATCTCCAGTCTGTCATCAAATGTGTCAGAAAATGTTTGAAATGTTTAAAAACTTCTTCAAAGAGAGTTTAAAAGGGATTTGTATATATTCCTCCCTTTACATTGCATATCATTATTAAACAACTCAAGAAATCTGGAGAAATTTGTGAATAAAGGGCAAGAACAAGCCTAAACCAACCACCTGCGATCTCTGTTCTCTCAGACAACTCTGCATCAAGAACCCTCATTCATCAACGACTGATAGAACCACATGGGCAACGGATTACTTTGGCAAACCTTTGTCAAGCACTACAATACTGAGTTGCATTCACAAATGCCACTTAAAATGTTACTGTTCAAAAAAGAAGCCTCGTTATCCAAGTCCAGCAGTACATTACGGCACTTGCTCTACTTTTCTGTTTAAGCACACAAACATACAATTATACTGGGACACTTTAGGGACACCAACTGGCCTACTGCTTGGCTTTGAAATGTAGGCAAAGGAAATCAAACAGGGTTCTCTGAAGCTTTGAGGAGACTGCCCCAAACACTCTGCCACCATAAACTTCACCAATGCACAAATCACCCCCCAAAAAACCCCCACAGCCTTAATTTCGACATCTGAGGCCAGATATGTGACAAAGCTGAAAGTGCGAAGAACACAAGAGCTCCAGTGTTTATCTTGGCTGTCTCGAAGGTGATGACCAACAGTGAATCTTAATCATCGTTAAAGTACAGTACTGTGCAAAAGTCTTAAGCCACAATTAGATTAGATATTCCATTGTTTTAGGAATGATATAATGACCAGATCAGTATTTGTCAGTCTCTTTACTGAAATACAACCAGAAAGTACAGGATATTTGTAAGCAGTACTAAAAAAACTGAAAAAATAACTACAGTGACAAGTATTAAGCATGATCCCCAGTTATCCTCTTGAGACCTCATTACCCTCCTTGGAGCTCTGATTTTTTTTTTTATGTATAAAAACTGAGCACCGTCTTTGAACAGGAGGTATTTTTGTTTTTATGAATTGCTCAAGAATGTCTACAAATGAGGACTGAGTTCAGCAGAATGAAGTACAAGGGGCAGCAAACCCACAACGTCATGTCCTCATGTGGGGACACAAGGTCTCAGGAGGTTATACTTGAGCAATGGCAGCATCTGGCAGCTCCATCGGGATGCCAAGTTGACTCATCTGAATAAGCTTGATGAGGAATGGGTCTTTTTAAAAGGGTAGCAGCCAAGAAACCACTTTTTGTAAGATACGCTAAAGCCCATAAAGATAGGAATGAATATCAATGGAAGAGTGTGTTATGGAGCGACGTATCCAAGTTTTCAGTCCAATCGTCAACCATCTGTTATATATGGTCATTATACCATTATGAAAACAACAAATCTAACTGTGGCCTAAGACTTCTGCACAGCACTGTTTATCAGAACTTAATACACAAAAGGTACAATTTTGTCTTCGCAGACGTCTCAAAAACTGAGACACACTTTCCAAAACCCCAAATTTCTCTAAAACAGTCACACCTCTGAAAAATGACCTTACAGCTCAGGAGATATGGTGACTAACATGTCCATTTATAGAAGAAAATTGTTTCAAATTAACAGGTGCTTAAAAATTCCACTTCCTCCACGTCATTACGGTTAATGTACAATCAGATAATTTAAACCTTTTTATGTTGCAGTGCAACACCCTTGGTTGATATGAACTCTGAAAGCCTTTGTGGTGAAGGTCACAGAAAGGCTACTCACAAAAAAATGGATGCAGATAAACAGATTCAACAAAGACTAAAAGAAACAATAAACAGATGAAAAAAAAAGTGAGAGAGAGCATGAGAGTAACTCAACCATTTAAGACAATAGGGTCAAGTCGATGCCTGTTCTTCCACTGGAATTCACCAACAAAAACTATTTGCAGGACTGAGTAGCAATGAAACTGGCATTTGCAAATGACCTACAACACACCAGGCTTTCCAGTAAGACGGCAATGAGGGTTGAAATTGAGGTCATACAGAGGCGAGGCAGATTAAACGATCTTTCCATCACCCTTCAAACACACAGTGCATTTTCTGAAGCATTGAAAATGGCATGAAAGACCAAAAAAAAAAAACTTGTACCAAGGAAAGGTAAAGGAGAGAATAGCAATATTCTTAAGAGAGCTTTGGTGCCTTGGGACAGTCAATACTGAAATTTCATAACATTCCTGGTCAGCATGTGGTAAGATTTGGGAAAAACAAAGCTGAGTAGACAGAGAGTAATACGAGGAGGTAGGAAAGGGGAAATAATATTTCCATCTCTGCTCTGTCCCCTTGTAACCCGCTCTCTCCTGTCAGGACACAGCCCCACGTGCTGGACTAAAGTGACGGAGATGGAGTAGGCTCCAGGTTCAGACTCTAGATCCTGCACGACTCCCTTACTAAACAGCAGCCAAGGTTGCTTGGGGGTCAGCACTCGATCTCCTGGTGTGTGCTGTACTTGTATACATATTGCACACAAAGCTTTACGGCTTTACCATACAAGCCTTCCTCAACCCTGCCAATTTTCACAGAGCGAGAGAAAGAGAACGAGACAGACAGATAGCACGTCAGACTTATCGTCCGCTGGCTCCAGGGAAACACAAGCAGGGTCGGCCGGAGGCCACTCGACGGGCCCTCCCCCTGCTCCCTCACATGCTCGCTCGCTCCCTGTTCACTCCAAGACGGAAAGACAGGAAGAAGGCTGGAGAAAGTGATTACACCTGGTCTGGTTCTGCCGGTTAAGTACAGGAAGGTCAGCCAGCGTGCACTGGGGGCAGGACAAGTTCACCACCCAACACGTCACACACTTGCCTTTCTCTTTAGCTGCCTCCACGCTCCCTCATCACCCCTCCCACATGGAGTGAGGATCCGTTGCTCCTCCTTTGCTTCTAGGCCTCTACTTTCACCTGCTCACTGGAGTCATGAAGCTTCATAACGCCTTCCCTCTGGTGTTTCTCTGAGTGTACATTAGGGTTTGTGGAATTGTAACTTGTCGAATTTAAACGCTTCATTCATCTTTATGTTCATATTATCGCCATTTTCTGCATCTTTACTTTATAATCGAGCCATTCCACCGAACGGGTGCCTTTTCCGTCCCCAGGACATTATTTGTATAGATAATTAATATGATTAACTGTAAAGAACATTTTATTATTAAGGGAAGTGTCCTGCTCAGTGATGCCATTGCAAATGTACAGTATATCATTTAAAACATTACATTTACATTTACAGCATTTAGCAGACGCCCTTATCCAGAGCGACTTACAATTGATACACTCTTACAGTCCTAGCAATTGTGGGTTAAGGGTCTTGCTCAAGGACCCAACAGTGGCAGCTTGACTGAGGTGGGATTTGAACCCTGGACCTTCTGGTCTAGAGTCCAGTACCTTAACCGCTAGGCTACCACAGTTGAATAATTCATTTTTATTTACATTTATGTTATTTAGCAGACACCCTTATCCAGAGCGACTGACAATTGATACAACCTTACAATCCAAGCAAAGTTAAGGGCCTTGCTCAAGGACCCAACAGTGGCAGCTTGGCAGAGGTGGGATTTGAACCCTGGACCTTTTGGGCCAGAGTCCAGTGCCTTACCCGCTAGGCTACCACAGTCCCATTACTAAAAACTACCAAAAACACTGAAAAATTTTTTTTTTTATAGCTGTCCCTGGTATCCAACATTACAATGAAATATAATGATTGAAATCCTTCAGAAATCTTTTTTTTTTTGCATTGTGTCACTCCATATCCCCTTTGTCTTACATTTTGTACCATAAGAAATGCATAATATTTTACTTTAAAATATATATTTTAGTCATGCCCCAGGTTTTTACTCAGTCCTGTTACCCTAACATATTATCACTTCTCAAAATTATGGAACATAACAATTAAGTCACATGCTCAATCGGAAGTTGTATCATCTGGATCTTCTGAAAATCATGAAGACCAAAAGTAAGTTCTCCCTTATTTTTTCCTGTATATCTGATAACTATGACTGAGAAGGCCAATCTCAATTTACTATTCGGTCACCCAAATGATTTTTAGATGTTATTTGTTTATTATAAGATTACATTTTTGGTAAATCAGTAGAATGTGCTCAATACGCTAATGCTATTAGTATGGATGCCATGTGGGTACATTTTATGTATTTGCTAATTCTGCGCTAAAAACTCATAAAGAGCAACATGACTGAATAACAGTAACTAGATTAGAATAGATTCAACTTTATTGTCATTGTGCAGAGTATGACAAAACCAACGAAATGCAGTACGAGAAAAAAACATGCAAAATTAAGTTGCTTGAGACTGATCAATACTTATTATGTATAATTAAATATGTGAGGTGTTGGGAATCAATGTTAAAAAACTATAGAAAAAAAAAAAGTGTCTAAATTTTAAGAGTTGCAACAAGCAAATGGCACCCATTTGGCAGCATGTCTTAATTACCCTAAGAAGTAGGGAACTGTACAACATTGCAAAGCCTGTGCAATATAGTTTTAGGGCATCCTCGCTCTATGCCCACTTGCCTTGAGCACAATTGTGAGCTGACGAGGAGTGTCGACTACAGATAACCCTGGAGGATTCAGAGAGATTTAGAATCTTAGGAGCACTCATTACTCTCTTCAGTATTTTCTAATCTCATCGAGCCTCGTAGAGCAATCTAAACTTTAACTGCAGTAGGTTTATTCTAAAATACTACAACCTTTAAACAGGCCTTTAATGAAGAGCACTAATAATTCTTACTGTATAAGCTCAATCTTTGACTACAAAGGTGTTTAGTTTGCCCTCACCTTTGATTAACACTGCCTGGTATCTGCTTAATGTCATATGTTAACTTGGGCAAAGAAGAGGGAAAAGGATCTTCTATTTATTCTGGCTAACATAAACAGTTGATTATAAACAACAGGAAACCTCAATCTTTAATCCAATGAGAGGGTTGTCAGATTTTGTTTAAAGTAAATTATGATTGAAAAACTCAAAGGCTGGCTGTATGTTTCCAGTTTCCATATGAACAAAGCCACTTTAAAGATTTAATTCGTAAACTAAACACTAGCAGAGACTAGACACAGCCCACACAGTGGACCAGTGATGGGGGCACAAAGGACAGCGAAACCCTTGGGATACTCTTGCACAATCATGATTCATCTGGCGAAAATAATAAAAGTAAGCTGCATGTTCGTTGCCAGAAAATATCACGGGCACAGGTTTGGGGATGAGAAGAATATACCGTACTGTGCAAAAGTTTTAGGCCACCATTAGCTTTGATGTTTTAGTAATGGTAAAATGACCATATATAACGTATTGTTGATGGGTGGAGCCAAATCCTCATTCCCACTGATCTTCATTCCAGACTTTGTGAGCTTTGGCATATCTTAGCCTTTTTACCCACTTCTCCTGTGTGTGTGTGTGTGTGTATATATATATATACATATATATATATACACACACACACACACACACACACACACACACACACACACATATATATATATATATGTATATATATATATATACATATATACACATACACACATACATATATATACACACATATACATACACACATATATACACACATATATACACACACACATATATATATATATATATA
>JAJAGP010000084.1:262435-294935 GCA_025084515.1 Ancistrus triradiatus
GTGCGCGTACAACTGCTGCTTAGCGAAGTATACGCTAGATCTTTATAGCCGTCATACTTTTGTGGCTTTTCCTGTCGCTATTTCTCTACAATTGCTGGGCTTCTACTCCGCAAACCTTAAATAGATAAATCACATACTGTGTCATAAGTAGATAAACAGCAAAATGGAAAGAATGTGGTTTCAAAACTGCAAGTTACAATATACAATACAATAGAGGCAGAGAGCAACATGCAGAGTTAAAATACCCTGGCAGTACGGCGCTCTCCCTGATTTTTTGGAGGCATCTCTTGCCTCAGCCCCTGGCCTGTGTTAAACCGTGATAAGTCAAATGTTCTGGTACACTTCATTTCTGTAGTGAGTTGGCTTCGACGAGGCTCTTCTCTTAACCGACATACTCTTGGAAAGTTCATTCGATCCTTCGCCCTCTGTTGCAATGCAAATAAGATGAGTGCGTAGGTGGTCAATTGTGGCTTCGGTAAACCATCCAAACTAGTGGCACAACGCTGACCATTCAAAAAGGATAGCAGTAAATCTGCCTTGTTTGTCAAGCTAAATAAACATTTTTCAGATTCCCAAATGTTCCAGAGCCATTATAGGGCTGACTGGATATTTGAACAGGACAATCATATTCCTGTTTGAACTCGGCACTCCCAAAATGCGTCCCTACCGTGAACTCCAGTTGCAAGAACACTAACACTTTCAATATGGGTCAATACAGAAGTGAAAGTTCTTCTAGCAATTAGG
Organism: Ancistrus triradiatus; assembly: GCA_025084515.1. Lineage (NCBI taxonomy): Eukaryota > Metazoa > Chordata > Actinopteri > Siluriformes > Loricariidae > Ancistrus > Ancistrus triradiatus. Next base: position 263,180 of record JAJAGP010000084.1, read on the forward strand.
ACTCACAAGCTTCCAGAAACAGGTATTTACATGCACTTTATTAACACGACAACAGGAAAAAATTTTGGTCAACATCTGTCAGGGGTCACAAGAGTTTGCAGTAGTGAGGTGGTAGTGTTTCTACAGTTAAAGAAATGCATAATTAATTAAAATAGTTGATTAGTCGAGTAGTGGAATGGCTTTAATAAAGCACACATTACTGTGTTTTGTACCTTAACAAAAGTAAGCACTGTGCAAAAGTCTTAGGCCACCATTAGATTACATATACCATTGTTTTAGCAATGGTATAATGACAACAATTATTTTTCAGTCTCTCAATACAACCAGAAAATACAGGAAATTAGTACCTAAAACTGTAGTGCAAGTATTTAGTGAGAAGTCCCCTTACACTTGAGCAATAGTAGCATCTGGATGCCAAGTTGACCCTTATACAGCATACAGAAGCTTGATCACAAATGGTCTTTTTGGAAGGGTATCAGCCAAGAAACCACTTTTGCAAAAGGGAAACAGGGTGAAAAGGCTAAAGATATGCTAAAGCTCATTAAGATAGGAATAAAGATCAGTGGAAGAGTCTAATACAGTGACAAATCCAAGTTTGAAATTGTGGGCTCCAATCATGGACAATGTGTTATATGTGGCCAATATACCACTGCTAAAACAACAAATCTAATGGTGGTCTAAGACTTTTGCACAGTACTGTACACTGGAAGAAGGCAAAATTTAAGGTAGTGAGGATAAACTGAAAATAGGTTAAAAGCATGACTGATGGGTTAGTTACAAAGACGATGCCAACGCGCCAACAGACAAATCTAATTTGGTAAGATTCACCAAGTGAACAACACTGGTAAAACTCTGCGTAAAACCAGTAAGGAGAGAAAGCATTTGCACTGGCCGATTTAAAAGCATTCCAAGAATTCAAGTATAATGCCTGTGGACAGGCCACAGGAATGCACAGCAGCCTCCTGGAACCAACTTTCAACCCCCCACATCCTTGCTCCTTAAAACTGGCAAATAGGGAAGAAAAAAAGACCCTAAGGTGCACTCAAACCAAGCCTCTTTGGTTTGGCTATCGTCCCTCAATAACCTATACTAGAGTAAGCTTAGCCAAAGTAATTATTGGGATTCTTAGCCCAAATCTGGGCAGAACGTACCTGCACTTATTGGTCACAAGTACAGGGAGCCTAAAAACAACTTTACTAAGCTAGTTGCTGCAAACTGCCTGCCAAAGGGACTAAACTGTTCCTTGCTTCTAAAAACGTTCTAGCCATCTCAAATTTTATAGCCACTTAAACAAACTAATGGTATTTCCCCAAAATGCAGCACCCAAAAACAAATACCTTCACCTCCCACAGTATCCCTTTCATGTCCTCAAGAGCTCACGTGTTACCCGAAGTTTTCTCATTTACTCTTTCAAGTTCTATAAGGGGTCGGGCAGGCAGAAGATCCAAGACAGACTTAATATGGGCCGTAACCAAGGGTGTGCACACCGCCTGGGGACAGGGGTGGCGGTGTGTTCTGCCACGCCACAGAGTCCAGCAGGCCTCCCACACATCAAGGCCGGCCAAGGGTTCCCACCACCACAAGCCTCCTCGCCACTATATTTAGCTACAGAGCGCTGAGAAGCAGCCAGCAACACTGTTTACACTGCCACTTCTGCTTTCTCACTCTGTCTGTCGGAAAAGACTGACTGTCCTCATGGCCATCACAGCTGTTTATTCCTACATCGCTTCTGCAGACGAAATGAAACGGACCAAGAATGCAGGGAAGACTTTGAGGTAACCCAGGAGAACTTGTTTCTTCTTCTTATATTCAAAAATCTTTCTAGATTTGAGATTGTCCAGAGTGAGTGAAGCCATCTTAAAATGGTGGCTTAATAGCTTTTCTCACTTTCATTCAGCCCATCTCCCCATCATCTATGAGCGTACAGGTGCTCTCTGGTTTATGATGGGGATAAGCTCCGACAAACCCGTCGTAAGATGCATCATAAGCTAATACATTAACCATGCTTAAAATATGAACTTGGAGTTGGACAACATTATTAAAACAAAGCTTATTTTATAATAAAGTGTTGAATATCTCATGGAATTTTATTGCATGATGTAATGAACACAACATGGTCAGCTCAGTCAGCTGGCTGCTGACCGGATGCCCAGCATCTGTGGGAGAGCATCTTGCTGCGTATCGCTTGCCCGGGCAAATACCTAAATTCCAAATTCAGGATACGGTTTCTGCTGTGTGTGTATTCACGTTTTTTCGGATTCCAAGTCGAAAAATCGTAAATCAAATCAACCTAAATGAGGAGCGTCTGTACTAACGTGTCAGTCGTACATCATCTTTTTCCCCACACATCCCTCAATGTCTCCAGGTCTTTGATGCTTGGTTTTAGATGGATGTGTCTTTTCATATACTTGTTCTTTTCAGATGGAATCTTAAGCAAAGCTCAGACTCTCACAAATACCCTCCTAGAGCTTCCGGACCTTTCTGTTGTCTTTCTACAGAAGGAATGACCCACAACCCCATCCCAGGACCTGGGAGCCTGGTACATAAACAGGCCCTTCAGGTTGATTTATCGGGCGCATTCATGGGTAGCTACATTGGGGGATGCCTGGGTCAGCAAAGTGGTTCTGATGTCCCTGGAAAAAAAAAAAAAAAAACAGCAAAGGAGGGGGATCGCGTGTGACCAAACGCAGCGGATATTCTTGCTTTATCTCACTTCCGAGTTATGACGACGACACTGATAACCACTTGCCCATACAGACGGACGATTCGTCCGAGGCGATCAAACCTTTACATCAAATCTAGCAATTTCATTTGTTTTAGCAGTACCCTCTTTTTTCTCTGTTGCTTGTGGTTAAAAACAAAGCAAAACCACACAAGTCCGTTCATCTTGAAGTCAGGTTTGAGGAAAAAAAAAAAAACTAAATGGAAACAAGTGGCACTGCATCATGATGGCAGGCAGGACAAAACGGGATTGTTTTAGTGGAAGAAAGAGCTATCTGTCACTGTCTGTCAGCTCATTCATCCAACGCTCCACGAGCATCCAGCCCATCCGTCATCCCCTATGAGCCTGACACCCGCCCAGGTTGGACACTCTGGATGCAAGGGAGGGGGTCCCAAATATGGACTCTCATACCCTTAGTGTTATCCTTTCCCATCCCCTCTAGACCCCTTAATGTGCCACCCACCACCACATCTCAAACACATTCTACATACACTACGTCATTTCCAGACAACCGGCCTGTATAAACTTGAGCAAAGTTGTAGTGTGGATAATCCAAAGCCTGTCAAGGCGTTAAAAAGGAAGAGGGACTTGATTGAGGGTCTGATGTTGCTTTAGCTTTTCGTAACATCGGTGTTTGCCTGAGCTTGGGGACAACCATGTACCACAGATCTGTAGCTAACGTCTACCAGTGCTGTTATGTGCATTATATGTTCAGTGGCAAATGGGTTGACCTAGAAGACGACGTCACTGGCATCTCTGGTCCAGACGAAACATAAAATAAATAAACAAACACTCAAAATGTCTGTATGTGTCAAAAACAAATGAGTCAGAGATATGAATACAAAAATATAGAATCCCAGTGGAGACGACTGAGGGAAAGAAACCTTTAAACAAAGGACTGAGGTAAAGGTTTAGTGGGCTGGAATCACTGGGTTGGGAGAGAGAATGAGTGAAAGGAGGGTATGCTTATGGGTAAACAGGAGAAAACAGAAGAAAGGGAGAAGGAAGAATGAAAGAAAAGAAAAAGGGGTGGAATAAAAAAAACAAAGACCTACTTGTCTCAAGTCGATGAAGGCGAGCAGCAGAGTGTCCCCCTGGAAGCCAGGCACCGGGCCGGCCCTGGCAAACCCTGTGGGAAAGAGAGAAGGATAAAGAGAGTAGGGAATTCGCCATGGAGTAGGAGATTGGCAGACGGATGACAGCCAGGACAAGGGGAGGACAGGGGGAGGTTCAGTGGTGGTGGGGGAGGTGGATTGAAGGGGGGGCTTTGATGGTTCTGAGGGTGTTGATGAAGGGGGGGGTTAGTTGGGTGGTTCGGGGCAGCCCCTGCCATAGAGTCATGTCTTTGGGTCTGCCACTGGCTTTGTGCTACCCATCCCAAAAAAACTCATCATCAAACTCTCATTAATTCTCGCCAGTGTTGATCTGACAAGGCAGTGAGCGGGGTGGGGTATGAGTGACAAGGAGGGTGCTTTTTCCTCCGTAGCCGCAAACCCATGAGCCTGCTCTCTCGAACATGTGGCGACGCGCACGGAAACGTCTGAAAAGGCATGGGGAATTGTCAAAGGGTTTCTGGGGGTTGGATGTGAGGCTAGCAGAGCTTTCTCTTCCTTTGGCGGGAAACCCGTAAACAAGCAGCTTCACCATTCTGAAAAACAGGACGTTTGACACAAGGAGACAAAACAAGCGGGGCCTGGGAGAAATCCCTTTCACCTCGCAACGCTGCAGCCTTTTTTCACCTCTCACGCGGATTACATGCCTGCCATCTTTATTTCTGACCCCTGCTCTACAGGTGAGAAACTTTGGGCAAATGGCAGCAGCGTCCTTGTGAGGCATGTCAGGCCCCATCAAGGAACCCAAAAACTAAGCAAGCCATAACAAGCCAAACATTTTAAATCTTTATCATTACTGCCAAACCGAGTGAGCGAAAAAACATGTTGGTTTTTCCATGCATGTTTAAGTCGCATCTGATGGATTAACAAGCTGTGACTAAAAACTGTACAAAAGCTGCAGACAAATTCCGACAAAAACCACTGGATGCACAGTAGCTTAAGTGGGGTTTTGTGACAAGACCTTATTAGCCATCTAGTAAATCAACGTGCAACTTTATTGCCATGACCAAGAAGCCATGGGATGCTTCTGCTTCTTCCTTTGTCACACCCACTCACTACAACGGCTGACCAATGATGGTCCAGTGGTTATACAGTAGGGCTAGTTCTTTTTCTGTCCACGTCGACCACATTTCCTACAAACTCCTTCATTAGGCCTTACAAATTAAGATAATAATGAGTAAATATACTGAGCCAGAGGACAAAATCCAGACACCACTAGACTCGCAGTCTCGTTGGAGGTGGTCTGGTTTTACAATGACAGATGGCGCTTAAAAGATGGCAATCTGCAAACTATGTCGGAAATCAGTTACTGTTGACGGCAGCTCAACGACTAACGTATTTTCCCATCTGTGAACTATCTACAGTGCGAGCATGAAGGTAATGACTAACTTCGTGAGTCAGCTGTCCACAACAGGCTTAAACCAGCCAAGGTACCAGCGTGTAAAGACACTGAGTAGACCTTACGACAAGAAAAGCAAGAGGGCAAGACATACGGTGGAGCAAAAAAGAATTTAGTCAGCCACTGATTGTGCAAGTTCTCTTACTTAGAAAGACGAGAGAAGTCTGTAATTTTCATCATAGGTGCACTTCAACTATCAGAGACAAAATGAGGGAAAAAAAAAAAATCCAAGAAGTCACACTGTAGGATTTTTAAATAATGTAATGGTAAATTATGGTGGAAAATAAGTATTTGGTCAATAGCAAAAGTTCAACTCAATACTTTGTAACATAACCTTTGTTGGCAATGACAGAGGTCAAATGTTTCCTGTAAGTCTTCACCAGGTTTGCACACACTGTAGCTGGTATTTTGGCCCATTCCTTCATGCAGATCTCCTCTAGAGCAGTGATGTTTTGGGGCTGTCGCTGGGCAAGACGGACTTTCAACTCCCTCCACAAGTTTTCTATGGGGTTGAGGTCTGGAGACTGGCTAGGCCACTCCAGAATCTTAAATGCTTTTTATGGAGCCACTCCTTTGTTGCCCGAGCGGTATGTTTGGGATCATTGTCATGCTGGAAGACCCAGCCACGTTCCATCTTCAATGCTCTCAATGATGGAAGGAGGTTTTGGCTTAAAACCTCATGACACATGGCCCCGTTCATTCTTTCCTTAACACGGATCAGTCGTCCTGTCCCCTCTGCAGAAAAACAGCCCCAAAGCATGATCTTTCCAGCCCCATGCTTCACAGTAGGTATGGTGTTCTTGGGATTCTTCTTCCTCCAAACACGGCGAGTTGAGTTTTTTCCGAAAAGTTTTATTTTGGTTTCATCTGACCACATGATATTCTCCCAGTCCTCTTCTAGATCATCAATATGCTCTCTGGCAAACTTCAGACGGGCCTGGACATGTACTGGCTTAAGCAGGGGGACACGCCTGGCACTGCAGGATCTGAGTCCCTCTTGGCGTAGTGTGTTACTGATGGCAGCCTTTGTTACTTTGGTTCCAGCTCTCTGCAGGTCATTCATCAGGTCCCGCCGTGTAGTTTTGATTTTTGCTCACCGTTCTCATGATCATTTTGACCCCACGGGATGAGATCTTGCGTGGGGCCCCAGATCGAGAGAGATTATCAATGGTCTTGTATGCCTTCCATTTTCTTACAATTGCACAGTTGATTTATTCACACCAACCTGCTTGCCTATTGTAGATTCATTCTTCCCAGCCTGGTGCAGTTCTACAATTTTCTTCCTGGTGTCCTTCAACAGCTCTTTGGTCTTGGCCATGGTTGAGTTTGGAGTCTGACTGTTTGAGGCTGTGGACAGGTGTCTATTATACAGATAACGAGGTCAAACAGGTGCCATTAATACAGGTGAGTGGAGGACAGAAGAGCTTCTTAAAGAAGTTGTTACAGGTCTGTGAGGGCCAGAAATCTTGCTTGTTTGTAGGTGACCAAATACTTATTTTCCACCATGATTTACAAGTAAATTCTTTAAAAATCCTAAAATGTGATTTCCTGGATTTGTTTTCTTATTTTTGTCTCTTATAGTTGAAGTGTACCTATGATAAATTACAGACCTCTCTCATCTCATCAGTAGGAGAACAAGCAGTGGCTGACTAAATACTTTTTTGCCCCACTGTATATCCAAGTCTGGTCATGTCCACAAAAAAGACTCGAGCTTCCTGCACTAATCTTCACTGGTGACTTTGTTTTTTTAAATTTGTCGATGTGAAACAGACACCGAGAAACCTTCGTGACACATTAAGAGAAGGGAAATGAAATAATGCAAAAGCAGAAAGGGGTTGTTTAGACAAAATGCATCGGACTTGGTGTAAAGCTCCCACTACGTTAAAAATCGCACCTGTTTCTTTCTTGCATGAAAAATCGGACTCTGCATAAAAAGGCCTTCACACACCTAATGCCAACTTATGTCATGTTTGCACAAGCATTCAGAGGACAACTGCTGAGGTCATGACACTTTCCAGTCAAGTCGAAATTTCAATTAGAGACCAATCTGAGGGCTTATAAAACTGAAAGCAACAATATGCCACAATATGTTAAGGACTATAGGCTTTTAATGTGACTGATATCGAGACAGCTCTTGTCAGTCTAGTGAGAAAACAAAATGGCAACAGATGCGGCAGTCTGACAGAGAAAGGTCATGGTTTCTCTCCGTCTATGATCTCTAGTTGACTGTACGCACGAGCCGAGGACCATGGGAAATCCATTAACCAAGGGTGGGATGCTCAAAAAGCCGTTTCAGCTGCGGTCGAAGTGAACGCTGCGAGGAGAGACGGGCCAAGCTACGCAATCCTATCCTAAGCCAAAAATGCATTCATTTTTCTGTCTCATTTTACCCTACTCTGCTTTAGGGGAGTTGCGGTATCAGCCGCCACCAGCTGCAAGACCCCCTGATGTATAAGGACACGTGAATGCCATACTCACTCTCACACTCTTTGACGTCCACGTTGAACTGCTGCAGCGCTCCCATCGATATCTGCCTGACGTCAGCCTCCAACAACAGCTGCAGTAAGGAGGTGGACAGGTGTTTACATGCAGACATACATGCTGTTTGGGCAACCTTTCCCTACACAAAGACAGAAAGGAAGAGAATTCAGTGAAAAGGATATCTTACAAAACGACATCCTCCTGTACACAGACGACCTCAAAGAGCGGTGAGTTTTAAATAAAGGGAAACTATGAAAACACAAAGTAAAACTCATTAGAATGTGGTAAGAACCGAAATAGCGGTTTCCCTTTGTCTATTTCCATGTCTCCTCTAATCACACTAAATACACACCATAAACACGTCAACCCGTGAAAAAAGCCAGACACGTCAGTATATTACCGAAGTCGTTTAAAAATGATTCGATTCAAAAAATACAAATACTGCATTTGCCGTTTCTCTGTCTCTCTCGCAGACACACTTCAAAAAACCTCAACTATGCCTTCGTCTGTTGTTCCACTCTTTCCTAAATGAGAGTAATGCTTGCATGACAGGTCCAAAGCTTTTAATTTGATACTAAACCTAAAAAACCCCAAGAGTGGTGGCAATGGGATTTCTGGGATTTCTGTCTAATAGGGATAAATGAGAAAAAATCCAGGAAGCTCAGTCGGAACAGTATAAATCTACACAGATCACACACAAAGAAGGAGAAAGGACGAGATGGCCAAAGAAATAAGAATCAAGATCACCCCCCCTCACAAGTTATACAATACAGCCAAACATATGTAGACATTCCTTAAGTGATCCTTTAATTCAGTCACACTCACTGCTTAGATGTTCAGAATACGAAGCACATGGGAATCTCCACAGACAAATACAGGTGTGCACCATCTAACGTTCCATCAGATCAACGTCCAATCGCTTCTGAAATATTTGAAGCCATTGTAATAGGCAATCTGTCTTTGAACTCAAACAGCCAATCAATGCTATGGAACCACAAGCAGAGGCAGGAGTTAAAGAGCAAAAGTCCATCATTCGGGTGTGTGTGACTAGCTTACCGGTTGTGTACTCGCTTGCTTGTTAGCTCATGTTAAGGCTAGAGACAGTTCTAACATGGTTAACTCCACATTAACTCGTTGAGACCCTGTTACATCTGGCTGATCTTCCGTGTTGTTCGGAATACTGTCTATCAATGCTTTTTCGGCTTCCGTCAGAACTGTCCAGTCCATCACACCGTCCTCTTAAGTGTTACAGCTTTCCTCTACACAGGGTCATAAAACATTACTGTATTTTCTATAATTAAATTTCCATAAATTAAAAAATGTGATGGCATTAGTGATGCTGTGAGTCTGTCAACCTCCTGCTCTCCCTCCTTAAAAAAAAGTTCACAAAAAACTGGTTCTCAACCTTGCTGTAGAACTGAAGTGGAGTCCATCAGACAGTTTTGTGAAAATTGAAATACCAACAGTTACGCCCCAAAATCTCATGGAAAGCCTTCTCTGAACAGTAAAGGCTGCTGTAGCAACAAAGGAGGACAAGCACCATACTAACGCCCATGCTTTTGGATATCATTTTGGGTGTCCGCAAACTTAACAATATAGCGCAGCGACATTTCTAGACAACTTGCTGTACTTGGGGGGGGGCACAGCTGTACCCCTCTGCTTGCCAATCAGTCGTAGGGACATGCCTAAACTGTGTATAAGAATAAGCCTGTTCAACACTAAATAGATTAAATGATTTAACATTTACATGACATTACTCATGGATGAGGAAAGAACAAATTAACACTAAAGATGTTTTATTAATTGCATTAGCTAAACATATAGCCATGGCCTGTCATTATGTTGGCTAGCCGCTCAAGCTTTTGGAAAGACGCAGGGGCATCATAAGGGACTTTCAGTGGCATGTCCTGTAGTTCTGCTCAGCAATCCCAACTTTTTATCCCTGTGCCTCAGTAAAGTGGGTTTGACGATGCCCCTGATATAGGGCATCTCTGAATTCGAAATGCAAATGCCAAACTGGTAACAATCATTCCTATTTCTATCTGCAGCCCTCATATATTGTTGACCCAAGCTGAAAATCACTGCTGTGAGAGACCAAGTCACTCTGCAAACACTAGACAACCAAAGAGAGAAAGCAGAAAAAGCAAAGGCTATAAGAAAAGGAATGGGATGAAGGACAGGGCTACAGTGATGTACTCTGTGAAGCAAGAGTGCTTCAGTCACCCTGCACATTTCTTCACCCCACACTGCCCCCCACTTATGTTGGCTATTGCTGAAATTAGAGGCCACTGATCTTAACCAATTAACTTTACAACAGGACCACTGATTGCAGATCTAAATATGGGAGTGGGATCTTGGAGGACTGCCTGGGGTGAGGCTTGGAGCTTAGGGCGAAATAGAGCAGAGCATCTGATGAACTCACAGTGAGTGCAAACACATGCACTTATCCATCCGATAACTGCAGAAAATCAGATTCTCGGTAATCTGATCACCGAGTGCGTGTACATGCACTTACTAATCCAGCCATCATTGGATTTCTGCAGTCACCTGATTATTCAAGTGATCATGTATAAACCATACTCCGATCTAGTAATCAGATAAAGGCTGGATTTTACCCCCGTAATCAAATCACTCATAACATGTATACCAGTTACCCGATTTGCTAATCCAAAGCGGGTGCCGGCTCCGCCCATTCTAAAGACATGGCTTTGTTTGGCCTCTTTCTTCCATTGACTGTCATGAGTTTTTTTTATTGCGGGATCTGGCAACCCAGGAATTAAAGGCGGCAAAACTTTGTTTAGATTCTGACACACAGTATATACTCGAGAAAACAAAGAATTTGATTATTTAATATTAAATTTTCTCAGTCTATGTCACATATTCTGTGGGATTATTGGCTGGTTGCAAAGTAGAACTCCGATTATTGCCTGAGCCATACAAAACCCGGAGGTTTCCCATTACCTGATTACTCAAGTGCATGTATACTGATTGATCAGATTACTGACAAACTCTGATTTTCTGCGGTTATTGGATTATTAAGTGCCTTTAAAGCACTCAGTGAGTAATCAGATAATGGAAAAACTCTGAGATTATGACTGGTGCTGCATTTTATTCCATGGCTGCTAGATCCCACTATAGAAATATTCCCAAAAGAAGTAAAGTCTCTTAGAATAAGCATACCTGAACCTAGCAACCGAATAAGGATACACATGCACTGAAAAATCCATTTAATGAGCTAAAATCCAGCTCTCTATTAGATTACTTAATCTAATTTCTAGATCATAGTATAGTGTTACATGACCACTTGAATAATCAGATAACTGCAGAACTATATTACACTGTGATTTCAATTGGATGTAGTTTAGCATTCAAAACCCAGGATGTCAGCTTACTGTCCAACCCTACCAGGATGAACCCATTCACTTTTAAAGTGCTGTTACACAGGATGCGGCACAGTCCTTAATAAAATGGATCTCACATCCAGTGGTTTGGTGGAATTTAGACTTCAAACGCTTGAGGTTGTTCACCAGCATCTTCTCTGTACTTATGCCACATTCTTGGACTGGACTGGCCACTGGGCTCATGACAACATGTGGCCACATCCTGTTTTGTGCCATTCATCTGACAAAGTACTTCATCCTTGGCACAAAGAGCAATTGGTCCTTTCCTCTCTAAATCACTTTAATTTGCAGATATTTTTGCTGTTTCTCCTGTTCTTCTTCCTAGTTGACTTTGTGCTCTTCTTGTTGACCCTTCAATATGGAAATGCTCCAAATCACCTGCCTAAACAGGTGTGACAAACTAATTACCATGACATTTCGGGTAATGCATCAAGCTTCTGTTCACAAAATGTCCTCCACGCTGCACACTACCAGTTAATTACTGTGAAGTTCCTATGTGTAAAATAATCTGTAGTGCATTTCTTTAGTATTTTTTTTTTGTGTACACACTGCTACAATGGTAGTACCATGCATTTACCGGTTTGACCACAGTAACTGGTCAGGCGAATCTATAATGTTAAATTCCAGTGTTTTACAGATATATAAATTAATGACAATGTTTTCGCAATGGACATGTATCAGTCAATTCCCCAAGTAGACTTCAGCCTGGATAGTTCTTTCATGAGAACCATGGTTGTACTTACACAGGATTACAAAACAGCACCCACATATACAACCCCAAATTAGAAAAAGTTGGTACAGTTTGTAAAATGCAAATAAAATCATCAGTGCCTCTTACATTTACTTGGACTTTATTTCATTACAGACAGTATGAACCTGAGATATTTCACGTTTTGTCTGATCATCTTGGATGAACAGACATTGGATAAAATGGATAATCATCCATTCCTGCATTTCAGGCCTTCAACACATTCCATAAACGTTGAGAAAGGGTAATTTAGGGCTAGTAATGAGGTGAAAAAAAAAGTTATAAAGAATAAAGTGATTTCAAACAGGTGACGGAAACCGGTTACTGTAAGCATGATTTGGTACAAAAGCAGCATCCACAAAGGGCTGAGTCTTCGAGGCACAAGGATGGGCAAAGTAAAGATTGTCAACAAATGTGTGAGAAAATGGTTGGATTGTTTAAAAATGTTCCTTACAGAAAGATTAAAAGGGATTTGCATCTTCTCCATCTAAAGTGCATAATATCATTCACAGATTGCAGCAATCTGAAGGAATTTCAGTGCGTAAATGGCAAGGGCAGAGGCCTAAACTGGCAACTCGTGATCTTCTGCATCAACAACCATCATTCATCAATAGCTAATAAAACTACATGGGCAAGGGATTACTCTGGCAAACTGTCATGCACTACAATATGAAGTTGAATTCACAAATACCACTTAAAACTTTACTGTGCAAAAAAAGAGGCCTTACTGTAACCATGTACAGAGGCAGCATTACACTTCTGTGATGGCAGAATTTACGCAGAAAAGTACACACATTTTAGAACTTTTCCAGGGATGTCCATGCATTTTTCAACGAGACAATGCAAAACAACATGCTGCACAAATTACAAAGGCAGAAGAGGGTATGTGAACTTGACGGGCAATTCTGCAGTCCTGACCAATCCCCCAATAGAACATGTATGGAGAATTCTGAAACAAAAAATGTGATGACAAAATGGCACCTAAAACACGTGATTGCTTGGTATCCTCTGTGCCAGAAATTGCACGAATAGCAACATTACAAAGTGGTAATTAATTTACCGTCCCAACTTTTTTTGGAATGTGTTGCAGGACTGAAAAGCAGAAATGAATTTATAAAAACAAATGAAAAAGTTGACCAGAAAAAAAACAAAAAAACCATCTTGGCTTCATACTGGCTACAATGAAATAAAAGCAAGGAAAATGTAAGAGACACTGTTTTTTTAATTTGTATTTTCCACACTGTACACAAATACTCAAGGGTGTACTCACCACATAACAAAAGGACATCGTCTGGCAACTTCTCCAGACGTTCAATGGCATCCATTCCATATAACAACCTTTTACGTTTCAACGTGAACGGTTCAAACTGTGTTTTGATAAACACTCAGATCAAACACACCGCTGATTGTCAGGTTTTCACGCAGCTCAGAAAGAAGAAGTTCTAACCCAGCCAGTCTCTAATCAGGTTAAAGCACTTTCAGGGCTAACTAGCCGATTAGAGATGATTAGGGTGCCTGTGAGCCGCAACGGTGATTAAAAAACAAACAGGCTTGGTTTCCGGCCGCTCCTCTCTACCTTCTTAATTGCTATAATAAATCATGTGGGCCACAGCAATAGTGGATGTTTGTTGTTTCTTTTCTTTATTGTAGAACACACATGTACCTGTCTCCTGCTGAGGTCACTGTAATCATTCACCAACACGACTCGTCAAAGGATTAACTGAATTGTCATTCACAACATGTGTGTAGTTGTTATATGGAACACCGGACTAAACAGTATCTGGGAACATCCACCCTAGACAGCTGTAAGGACAAGACTTGTAATGAAACATTATAATGGACCATTAACCTATTGACACATGCTGCTTTTTGACATTACATCATAATTGCATCAAAGTTCAGTCACAGATGAACACTATTTTCGGCAGAAATATAATTATTGTATATGCTTCTTTTACATTAGGAATTTAGCAGACACTCATCATTGTGGGTTAACAGCACAACTGTAAAAGCTTAGCAGTACTGCTGCTTGAACCATGAACCTATTGGTCCCACTGACACCAAGTTTTCTATGAATAATTACCACTGGAACAAAAGTTACGTCATATACACAAATGTTTTGGGGTGTATCTAGGGTAGCCACATCCTACGTATAACAGCTGGAACATCCGGAATTGTAACACTACACTTTATTGGACTAATAAAAAGTGAACAAACAGCGATAAAATATTCTTTGGTGATATCAGAAGTGGGATTTTATAGGTTGGGTAGCAGCCCAACCTATATTATTGAACATCCAGTGCCCAAAATGCGAAGCTTCAACTAACAAACTTTCAAAGATGCGAACATGTAATAAATGAAAATGGTTTAAATAAGTGCAAAATTAAAAACTGGTGAAATTTCAAGTTTGCAGCAGGTTAGTTTGCATCTCTGGCGCACCTTTCTTACTCTGTCTCAGTCATGTGTCGTCTTTACCAACAAGTAACAACTGTATATAGTACATGCCCTCTTTTTCTGGAGATATTGCACTCTTTTAAACCCAGGATACCTGGTATTAAGCATTAAAGCAGTGATGATCTCACTGGTAACGAAATGAAGCGGCAAGCCATGGACACTAAAATGAAAGTAAGCGAGGTCAGGTGTTGGAGGCCAACAAGCTGGATGCCTATGGGAACTATGCTGTATTGGCATTCTCGGAACAAACTGGTTCATATCTAGGAGACTTGCTGTATATCAACTGTTAGTATAACTTTTTGAAAATATCAGTTAAGTTATTGACTTGAGGCAAGCCCTTCTGCAGTTTCTTTAAGTAAACATACGTGACACAATATGTACAATGAAGGACATCGGGAATTAAGGACACAACCATACGCAGTCTTTTACTTCTCAGGGTGATTGTCAGGCTCTATAAAATCTACATTAAGTGAGTGAGTAGCCCCCTCTAGCTCCCTGCAGTGTGTCAGGCTGCTGTTGAAGAGCATTTCATTCATGAATGAGTTTCCTATAGTACATTTCAGGAGACCTGTGCGCTTTACTGGTCTGATTTCTGCTGACACCATCTTGGAATACAACTGAAATACCAGCTGGGCTCTAGTCTAGTAGCATGACTGGTCAGATTGAAAAAAACAGCAAGCTTCAGTTACAGCCAAAGATGGTCAGACCTAGGACTGGATCGGTATCCAAAACACACTGACCAAAGTATCTTGGTAATACAAAGTACCAACAGGTTTTTTAAAAAAAAGTGCTTATTTTCAGTACTTCAAAGAAAAATTGTAGGACTGAAACTAAAATAAAACAACAAAAGCCAAGGCAAAATGTAATAATGTAACAATTTTCACAACGTAGCATTTTCTCAAAGCAGCTTTACAACCATCTAGGAGCACTGCCATAATTGGGCAAGCCTAGGGCAATAGTGGCAAACTCCCTAAATGTAACAAGGAAAAAACCTTGGGAGGACCAGCACAAAAAGAGACCCAACCTCTTTGGGCAGCCTAGATGTTATATGCAAGAATTAAAGCAAGTTACCTAATTAATATGTTTATAATAATACATTAAATACACAGAAGCTAAATCTAAAACATAAGACAGAGAACATAAAGAAAATATACTAACTAAAATGAATCATAATTATCTATTGACTACACAGTATACGATATTATGAATCATATAACCGAATCAAAAACTATACAACATAAGACAATAGCACATATAATAAATAAAATGATAAACATAACGCATAGAATACGAGTTAGTATCGGCATTATTTAGTTGAGTAAAATCTCAGCAAGTCAATGTAGGCTCTCGTTTCCTAAGTGGGTAAGTTTTGGTAGCATGGCATGCTCAGTCAACCAGATATTTGCATCTTACTACCCCCTTGCTACACAAAGAACCTGTATGCATATTGTACAGGATTAAAGTGTGGCTTTACTGCAGTAAAGTAAAAGAACAAGATTTCATAGTGCAATAAATGCTTGAAGGTAGTAGCTGCCAAAAAAGAACAACATGTACCTCATTAACCACTTGATAAAATATGGAATTATTTTCCTACAGAACTGCAGAGTTTTTAACTGCTCAAAGAACAGCATTGCTTTGTCATTGCTGCTGGAGATGACTAAACATAGACATCAACATCTTTAGTGACAGCATGTCAGCAGCTGGTAAGTTAAGTTTATCGGGCAGAAAGATTTTGACTACCTCCTTGTTTCTACACTCACTGTCCATTTTCTCAGCATCACTTACCATATAGGAACACTCTGTACTCCTACAATTACAGACTGTAGGCCATCTCTGCTCTCTCATGGCCAGGACCCCCACAGGACCATCACAGACCCGGTATCAGTTGGGTGGTGGACACTGATGTGGTGCTGGTGTGTTAGTGTGTCGAGCTGGCACAATAGAATGTGGGACTGTGGTAGCCTAGCGGGTAAGGTACTGGACTATGGACCAAAAGGTCCAGGGTTCAAATCCCACCTCTGCCAAACTGCCACTGTTGGGTCCTTAAGCAAGTCTCTTAACCCACAACTGCTTAGATTGTAAGACTATCAATTGTAAGTCGCTCTGGATAAGGGCGTCTGCTAAATGCTGTAAATGTAGAATCAGACCCAGCAGTGCTGCTGGAGTTATTAAACACTGTCCACTTTATTACAGACATTCACATTATTGCTGCACCTTGTAGATGTAAAGTCAGAGATAGCAGCTCATCTGTTGTTGCACAGTTTGTCTTAGTGGTCCTCTAATCCTTCATCAGAGCTCACAGGATGCTGCCTACATGATGCTGGCGGCTGGACATTTTTGGTAGGTGGACTATTTTCAGTCCAGCAGTGATACTGAGGTGTTTAAAACCTCCAGCAGCACTGCTGTGCCTGATCCACTCATACCAGCACAACACACAATAACACACCACCAACACATCAGTGTCACTGCAATGCTGAGAATGATCCACCACCCAGATGGTACCTGATCGGTGTTGGTCCTGTGGGGTCCTGACCATTAGAGAACAGAGTAAAGAGGACGAACAAGAGAGAAATAGATGGACTACAGTAGAACTACAAAGTGTTTCGATATGGTAAGTAATGGACAATGAGTGTAGAAACAAGGCGGTGGTCTGATCACTGTATAAATCATTGTTAAATAATTACATAAATAATGTAATTATTTAGCCTGGCTATCATTCAGCTGCTCTATCGAACAAATATCGTATTAACTACAGTTTATCGCGTTGGTTGAGTCGCTCATATTTCTTACAAACAACTCTTAAAAGATGTAAAAGGCAACATTTCAGAAGGTGACCTCCACATGTACGCAACACAACCGGGCAAGTTCCGTCTGTTTCCAGAAACACATGCATGATTAAATACATGTCCATACACACAGCACCAATCAACATGCTCCAAGTACAAGCTGGCTGGGTTGGACTGGAGCACTGAAGGTCCCCTGGGACCTGAGCTGCTCCATTGGGTAGACACGGTACCAGCTGAAAGAGGTAGTTGTGAGTGCGCGTGCACATTTGTGGGGTTCTGTTTCACACAGGGCCAGGCTTTGGAAGGCACACCCCTCTCACAGTAGCACATTTGTTTTACAGTTCAGGGCAGAGGCATGTTAACAATTAGCCTGGGGCACTGATGGGGAGAGGGAGAACGAGGGAGAAAGGGAGCGCACAAGCAAGAGGTAGCCAATGTGCTTAATTAAAGAAGAACTCAAAGCCCTCATTAAAAAGTACTCAAGTGCACACGGCTGTGAAAATAAACAGACCACAGAGAACATACCACTGAACTAGAGCACTAGAGAAGCGAGAGTAAAACTAATAGGGACGAAAGGAGAGAAATAAAGATTTAAGTTTGAAGGTTTAGATTAAACGTATGAGTATTGTTATAGCAGTTTATTAACGGGTGGCCATTGAAAATCCTCCTAATAACACAAACGCCTGCCATTTCCATTTCAAGAACAAATACAATGCATCAACATTTCTAACATAGCATACAATATTAATTAATTATTGATTACTATAAAATACAGTAGTGCTTGAAAGTTTGTGAACTCTTTAGAATTTCCTATATTTTTGCATAAATATGACCTAAAACATCATCAGATTTTCACACAAGTCCTAAAAGTAGATAAAGAGATCCCAGTTAAACAAATGAGACAAAAATATTATACTTGGTCATTTATTTATTGAGAAAAATCATCCAATATTACATATTAGTGAGTGGCAAAAGTATGTGAGCCTTTGCTTTCAGTATCTGGTGTGCATTTGGCCCTAGAGCTGGACTTTGGACAAAACAATAGTCTACAAAAATATCTAAACTGTTGTTTTAACAGTGTGCAAGCTGACATTAGCACAAAGTTGTACCTAGATTCCCTTCATTAATTCGTTCCAGAAGGCTTGTTGACAACTGAAAATGACAAGTACCAGGCAAATTTTTCACATAAGGAATAAAGTATATTGAATGAATCCGTTCCAGACACCCTGAAAATCCGCACTGTAAAGCATTATATGCACCAACTGTGCTCCCACTAGTGGTGCCCCCTGATTTACAATGGGGTTACATTCCGATAAATTCATATCAAGTAAAATGCATCATGAACCCAGAAGTTTAATATAGTTAATGTATCATAGCGAAGCCGATCTTATTGTTTAAAACACAAACATTAACCTACAGTTGGCCAAAATCATTAACACAAAGCTTATTTTATAATAAAGTGTTGAAAAACCTCATGTAATTGAGTGAGTAATGGATTGAAAGTGAAAAGAAATTGCAAAACACTTACACTATTGGTGAACTCATGGTGCTAGCATAGCTGCTAATGCTAACTGCAGCCTGCGCTTTTTAGAATTCAGTTCCTGGTTACCTTTTGGTTGGCTGTAATGTTTTTAGGACCCATGGGGACTTGTCTGCACTAATAATAGAGTACTGTAGATGTAAAAATAAAGAAAAACATGATAAACAGAAAAGATCTGCACTGTACAAGAGCTGTTGTGAATCTGAATCATCGTGTAATGAATCGTGAATCAAGTTTCGGCTGGACTCGACTCCTAGAAGCTTTAGCAACTCTGCACAGTATCGAGCAATCAAGAAGAGATTTTTTTTTGTCTTAATGTGTCGACAACCAAATTCGACTAGTTGAAAACCAAGGTACCACTGTATGTCACTCACTTTGCAAAAAACAGTCAAGAACATGCCTTAAGAGTTCATGTATTCACAGTGCCATGTAGGACAGAGTACTGTGCATGCGCACCAAGTGCATCCAGCATGCACAAACCAAGCTAGCGTTCCATCTAGAAGCACATGACTGAATTAAAAATGAGTGAACAAACTGCGTCAGTAGACAAAAAACAAACACTACCAGCCTCGCAGTCTATATCATTTGATTCAATTGCTCACTCATGCTCACTTTGAGGTGGTATGACTTTGATGGATGTTGCTCAAAGACAGCAGTCTATCAAACTGCAGCAATCTCAGTCAAACTGTCAGAAACCAGCTGCTGTCAAAGAAAGCTTGGCAATTAACTTATTTCACCATCTGCGAACTAACCGCCACACAGAAAATGAAGATTATGACAAACTTCGTCCATGAAATGCACTGTCAAGGACAGGCATGACTCAGATGTTTGGCTTGACCATAAATCTGTGTGGCAAAATGTGAAATGTACTACAGTTTACACTTTAACGCTTCAGTTTTAGGTAAATAAATCAGCTTTCCTTACATTTAAAGTTCCTTCAGTGTTATTTCCACTGATATCAGTAGGAAGCAACAACTAATATCCTATTAACAAGACAAGCTAGTATAATGTAGAGCTGCAAAGCATCATCTGCTTATTGTTATCAATAAAATCCCAGAAAATACAGATACCATTTTTGTCAATATCACACACCTCTAGTATGCAGGCTGGTATCTGGTAATTGTCCCTAAGCATGAATGACTGAGTTTAAGTTCCTTGTGTAAGTTTATTAAAATCTAGATCACACACAGGTCAGAAACATTACTGTAACTGACACAGAACACCAGATTTTTCCCCCATTTTATTTCAAATACTAATAAACCATTCCGATAAGTAAATATGCTTATCCCTACTGTGAATTCATTCAGTTTTCCTACCCAAACCCACACACAACTCCGGTGGTCTCCCTCATCAAAACATACACACACTAACACTTCTGCAGTGACATTACCACCATCCTACCCCTGACCAACACCTACTGGAAGTTCGTTATCAAAAGTGTGTGCGCGCGTGTACATATTTATTCAGTGGAATCTTCTGTGGTGATGAGAATCCATGGGTATATTTGTACCTACAACCATACATACATTTATATCTTCGTAAGATCAGTATCTTAGGAGTGGACCACCATGCTGTGACCACTAGACAAAAATACTACTTCCATTATTGCCCCCAGAATACGGATTCTCATGCATCAGGTATTTTCTTATACATGAAGTTCAGCCTTATCCCAGCTCTGAAGGATGAGCCATAGTGGTTTCACGCTTCAAATTTCTGGAGGAGTGTGCAGCACATGTTCTACAAAGCTCTGTGTTATAATCAGGACACCAGAGTCACTCTACTCATCTGTACTGCACATTTTAGCCCAGCCTGCCAAAGCCAAGAGATTTAATCCAGGTTGGAGCTGACTCAGAATTATCCTAGACTGTTTGGGAAACAGTACTGAGACCTTCCGCACATTAGAGAAGAAAGGTCTCGGCTTAATGGTCAAAAATCAAGGGTAGAGTTGTTTTTTCCTCTATAAAAATGACTACTTTGGCTAAAACTGTATCTCATATAGGGGTGAGTATTGGAAAGCACTTCGCGACAAGATGTGCAACACGAGACATGGGTCACTGTACGCTGCATATCACCATATATTGTGATATTCCACACAATTTATAAAAATATAACAGTCGCCTTAATACATCACATTACACTGAACATTCAGCAGACAATTTCAGTCAAATCACTGTACTGTGACATCTACAGGAGAGGAGATTTCAAATTTTTTTTTCTTCCTTCAAAAAAAAATAAAAAATAAAAAATCGACATTTTGAACTGAAAATCGAAGTTGTAGATTGCAAAAATAAATATCGCGATATATTGCTGTATCGATTTTTTAGCACAGCCCTAATCTCAGGCATGTCAATACTTGACTATTTATTTAGCTATAGAAAAGAATATATCATTTTGTGGCCATCTCCACCATCCTAAGCACATATTGTTAAGATAACAATACCATCTTAACCATCAAAATAAAAGAAGTGTGTCATTCGCGTGTGTATCTGTGTGTTTAGGTGTAACTGGTCATGTGCTCGCTTGCTCCCTTTTCGACTAGAGACTGCTCTAACTCAGTGTGTGTTTAAAAAAATTTTTGTGCAAGTTACTTGTGTGTGTGTATAAACTTATGCTACTTATTTGTAACAAGTTGCAAATGGTGTTTGTAAGTTCTTGTGCCTGTCCTATTATAGGAAGTACTCTTTTGTTTGTCCCCGACTACCTATATATTCTCTTCAACCTATAACCATATAAACTGGTTCGCATTCACCTGGCTGATCTTTCGTGTTGTGCGTAATACTGTCCATCAAGGCATTTTTGGCTTCAGTCAAACAGAATTATCATCAGGTCCCTCATAGGATCCTCTTAAGTGTTACTGTTTTGCCCTGCACCGTGTTGTAACAGTACAATCCTGTATTTTCTAGAATTATTGGGAATTTCCATAAATTATAAAAGGTTTAGCCTGTATGTAACAGTTTGGGCTTCCACTCGCATTTTCAGCAGCATCTCTGAAGCACTGACGTATTGTTTGCACGCAGTTATCTTGTGAAAACACCATTTACTACAGTAGCATAAAAAGACTGACTATATTAACGACTGGTCAACGTCCAGTTTGGTCAACATCCTGTTCCACAGCACTTAATGGGGTCATTACACAGCGCATACCTGTAGATTTTACAAGTACAGATTCTGACTGGTAATCTCCTGAGTGCCTCCTGACATCACGAGCAAAACCTCAGATCTTGGTTTTTGTTCCTGAGTTGGACAGGCAATTCCTCAGGATCAAACCTCAACCCTAATAATTCATTGTGGAAGTCTTCTCTGATTAATGAGCCCAAAGAGACGTATCTAGATGTGAATCGTCACAGACTTTGTTGTCTACTCTAAATTTTCTTTATTTTCTTTTGAGGACTGTGGTAGCCTAGCGGTTAAGGTACTGGACTCTGGACCAGAAGGTCCAGGGTTCAAATCCCACATCTGCCAAGCTGCCCCTGTTGGGTCCTTGAGCAAGACCCTTAACCCACAATTGCTTGGATTGTAGGACTGTATCAATTGTAAGTCGCTCTGGATAAGGGCGTCTGCTAAATGCTGTAAATGTAAAATCTTTAAGCCTTCCACACTGACCGACCATTTCGGAAAATGCTCACTTGTCTACATATCTACACAATATAGACAAAAGTTTGTGGACACCAAAAAAAAAATGTGGGTATTAGTATGGCATGTACTCCTACCTTTGCTGCTACAACAGCCTTTGTTGTTCTAAAAGATTTTCCCACTAGATTTTGGAACATGACTGTGAGGTCAACTTCTGATGTTGGACTACAACCTCTGGCTCAGCTTTGGCGTTCCAGTGCATTTACAAGGTGTGTGACGGTGCTGAGGTAAAGGTTCTGTGCACTTTTTGTCTATGGAGAATCCAGAAATGTTTGCTTTATATTATGAATGTGTTTCAAGTGAGTGTTGCTGAAATAGAAAAGCTCAATAATTAGAACGAGTGTCCACAAACTTTTGTCTATATAGAGCACGTCACATTTAGTACTAAGGCATAGAAAATTCAGCAGTGAGGTCACAAGTTGAATGAATGACCCGAGCTATTCCACTTAAGATCATTCATACTGATTTGATAGCTTTCTTTAGATGAGTCCACACTGAGACATCAAAAAAGCAGGCAAAGTAATTAAATGCTTCTGTGAAAAACAGCCATCACTGCATGAACCAATGACTCTCAATGGGCCAAAGTTAATAATACGTGGCAAATTAAGCATCTAAGACCCAAACTCACACTTGGTCCCAAAAGCAGCAAGGTAATGGCCCTAAAATAAAGCGGATATCCATGCATGGTTTTCTCACAACATACAGGTCAATGAGTCAACACTAGTGTACAAGTCATCAGATGAACAAACATGCGGTAGTGGCACACTGCAATCATGACTCATGGTCAAGGTTATGCCAGCACTAGAGCACACACTACAGCTATACTCACCGGCAGTCTGGCGTGCTCTATGGGACTGCCCTAAAGAGAAAAGAGGAGGATTAAAGGGACCATTTTTAGGTCTTGGGTTACATTTAGGATTACGCCTTAGGAAAGGTCTCTCATGGTGTCACTGCTGGGTTTGTGGAAAAGAAGTCAGAATGGGAACGGTCAAGGGTGTTAAGCCTGATTTATGCTTCATGAGAAGTGCCTGTTAGGACCACCTGAAACCAAAGCTTGAAGATTGATGTCAGATCACTTAGAATTGCCAAGTTGTTCGCAGACTGTCCATCAAAAAAGGGGTAAGGAAATTTAAAAAGCACCAAAGTAATAGAGGAAAATGCTGCACTTGTCAGTGCTAGTGAGAATAATAATAATAATAATAATGTGTTAGCGGCGCATAATTATAAATAGTACATCAAATCAGCAAGAACACCATTACTTGAAGGACTTACTTGTTACATATACAATGACGTGCCAAAAGTCATAGGACCAGTATCATGTAGGACCCTCTCGAGCACGGCAAAGTGCGACAACTCGACGTGGCATCGATTCATAAGGAGGAATGTCTGGAGGGTTGTTAAGCCATGCTGTCTGGATATCGTCCAGATAGCTCTCCAGAATGCTGCTCGAACCAATTCTGGACAACTTGGGCCTGAAGATGCAGTGCATTATCCTGCTGGAATATCCCTTTATTGTGGAGGTTCATGATGTCCTTGAAGGGCTGCAATCGGTCCCCAAGCAGTGAAACGGAGCAGACACTATTCAATGACTTGTTTAGGCAGACCAGTGCACTCAACCCATGTCATGAGAACACAACCCAAACCAGTATGGAACTAGCACCAGCCTGCACAATACCTTCTTGACAGCTGGGGTCCAATGCTTCATAGGGTCTGACCACACCACATGCTGCCTTCTAGGGTCCAGCTAGCACAGGACTGTGGTGGCCTAGTGGTTAAGGACTATGGATTCAAATCCCACCTCTGCCAGGCTGCCACTGTTGGGTCCTTGAGCAAGCCTTAACCCACAACTGCTTGGATTTTAAGGCATCAGTCGTAAGTTGCTCTGGATAAGGGAGTCCGCTAAACGCTACAAATGTAGCAACCGCACAAGTCCAGGTGAGGTGCTGTGGCTGGCGTCGTGGCGTCAACAGATGTGTTCTGATGGGTTTTGCTCCCATATCACATGGAAGCTAAGACCGCTGCACAAACCAGTGGGATATACATGTGGGTAGGGCTGTTACAATTATTAAATAATAATCTAATGACAATTATTTAAGATAATAGGTGGTATGTTTGTTAGCTGTGTAGTTAATTCTATATTTTTGGTTTGTATGCTAGAAAAATTCATTTATTGCTGATATTTTCACTTTTCTCATGCTGTGCATTTTTATTTTTGTATATTTGTAAGCAAACTTTTTTGACAGTAGGGCAAAAAAGTATTTAGTCAGTCACTGATTGTGCAAGTTCTATGACTTGGAAAGATGAGAGGTCTGAAATTTCATCATAAAGTACACTTCAACTATGAGAGACGAAATGAGAAAAAAAATCCAGGAAAACATTGTAGGAGTTTCAAAGAATTTAATTGTAAATTATGGTGGAAAATAAGTATTTGGTCAATAACAAAAGTTCAACTCAATACTTTGTTTTGAGGCTGTCGATGGGCAACATGGACCTTCAACTCCCTCCACAAATTTTCTATGGAGTTGAGGTCTGGAGACTGGCTAGGCCACTCCAGGACCTTGAAATGCTTTTTACAGAGCCACTCATTCGTTGCCCGAGCGGTGTGTTTGGAATCATTGTCATTCTAAAAGACCCAGCCACGTTCCATCTTCAATGCTCTCACTGATGGAAGGAGGTTTTGGCTTAAAATCTCACGATACATGGCCCCGTTCATTCTTCCCTTAACACGGATCAGTCGTCCTGTCCCCTTTGCTGGGAAACAGCCCCAAACCATGATGTTTCCACCCCCATGCTTCACAGTAGGTATGGTGATATTGGGATGCAAGTCAGCATTCTTCTTCCTCCCAATCCTCTTCTGGATCATCTATATGCTCTCTGGCAAACTTCAGACGGGCCTGGACATGTACTGGCTTAAGCAGGGGGACACGCCTGGCACTGTAGGATCTGAGTCCCTCTCATCGTAGTGTGTTACTGATGGTAGCCTTTGTTACTTTGGTCCCAGCTCTCTGCAGTTCATTCATCAGATCCAGAAATCTTGCTTGTTTGTGGGTGACTAAATAGTTATTTTCCACCATAATTTACAATTAAATTCTTTAAAAATCCTACAAATGTGATTTCTTGGATTTTTCTTCTCATTTTCTTCTCTCATAGTTGAAGTGTACCTATGATGAAAATTACAGACCTCTCTCATCTTTCTAAGTAGGAGAACTTGCACAATCAGTGGCTGACAATACTTTTCTTTGCCCACTGTATGTGTATATACATATATGACGCTTCCTGAATTAAATGTGGATGTAATTTCCACCAGAGTTGCTTGTCTGTTTGCACAGACAATTCTAGCCAGATGCTGCCGATCATTATCATTAAGGCCACTGTGCTGTCCAATGTGGGTGGTAACGCCTTCTAGGATGTATTCCCGGCACACATGACATTGTGGATCGATAAAAGTTAAATTCCCACACAACTTCTGAAATGCAACATCCCATCCATCTGGGACCCTCCATCATGCCTCGTTCAAACTCTGATAATTCATGTTGCCATAAGCACACTGGCCAGTGTCCAGATTCACTCACAAGATAACACCTCACAGCTTCTACAGGTGTGGGTGTTCCAGAGCTGTCCCCTGCATAGTCCACTTCACAATGAAATTGCATACAGTTATCCCATGACATATGGCACATCAGTGTATATACACACACTCCTTAACCAACAGATACATCAGCACAATTGAAGCTTAAGCAAACTCCTCCAAGCGCTTTACTTTCCATTTACACTGGATGAGGATGACAAGTAAAGTCGCTCCTGCTTCTATTTTACGACCTTCTGAAGGTTTCAGAAGCCTGTTTGGAAAGAAGCATAAAACAGGCTTTAGCATGACAAGCATGGCTTCAGAGTCACCCTTACACCTCTCAGGATGAAAAACCAGAGAAGAGTTACTTCATTTACTGAGAGACACATCTGAAAGACCGTGGGCTTACAAATGGCCAGTGAGTTCATGCAAAAATTATTTTAATAAACAAACAAACAAACAAAAATATCACAAAGACGCAACTTTGTACACCAAGTCATGAGTGAACAGCAATATATATGAGAATGAGAAGCCCTTGGAGTCCGTTGTCCCCTGTTGCTGAAGTCTGCCCAGAACTGTGCGGATATTTCTTTGGGCTGAAAAAGGTATACATGCCACTGTTGCCAAAGCTGGGTCAGAGGGCATGGTGAGATTTAAGAGATTACAGGAGGGGGGAGAGGGTTGCTGGAAGCAGCTTTCAGCGCCTCTGTGAGGGGACAGAGGGCACTGTGTAACCCAGGGGCCCAGTTCTGGCAATGGGACTCTTACTTCTGCTAATCCAGCTAGGCAATGATGTTTAGCAGAGGCCTATAGAGGGGAAAGTTCAGGGAAGCTTTTGTATGGCTTCAATCTGACTCGGGTCACGGGTCAAGGTCAGGCTGTGCACAGGGCGAGAACTTCCTCAACATGAGTTACTCCTGGGTCACACCATCAGCTCTCTAACTCCATAGCAGCTTAGCCTAAAGACTTTGGAAGCCCTGTACTGTGGTTCCCAATCCTCTTACCACACTGATCCCACTTACCCTCAACTCCAAGTTCAAGTGCAGCATGCCCATAATCCTCCTTCAAGCAAATGTGCTACACAGACAAGAGCTTCTTGGAAAACTAAAGTCATCAGGTAACCTTGCCAGTAACTTCACATTCCAAGGTTTGTCGTGTGCACGTGAATGGAAAATAATAAGGCAACATATTTATGTAGCAGCATGTCCAGAATTGATCCAGAAATGGTTTCAAGAACAAATAACTGTAATAATTCTTTCACTTACACATGAGTAAAGACAACGATTACAGTGCTGTTCTGAAATAACCTTCTTTGTATCTATAAGATACAAAGGATAATGAAAATTGTATGGTAAGGCACACTGTCCACCAAGGCTGAGGTGGGTGATATAAACTGATACTGTGATATACAGTACTGCACAAAAGTATTAGGCCACCATCAGATCAGCAAATTATTAGAACACAACCAGAAAATACAGGTAATATATATGCAATATTAAAAAACTGAAGGAAAAAATAGCTTCCACAGGCTACAGTGGCAAGCAGTTAGAGTGACCTCCTCTTACACTTCGTCACTTTTTCGGAAGGGGAACAGGGTGGAAAGGCTAAAATATGCTAAAGCTCCCAAAGATTGGAATCAAGATCAGTGGAAAAGAGTGGAACGGAGTGACAAATCCAATTTATGTCATAGACAAGTTGTTATATAGGTTCAACAAGTCTAATGGTGGCCTAAGACTTTTGCACAGTACTTTCACAGATGAAAACAGCATATAGTTTTAGTCAAAGAAATGATCTGGCAAAATTACAACAATTTCTGAGAAAAGCAATCAATGTCAGTATGCCATTAAAGCACTTGTCATTCCAAAACAGTGTCCCTAGACTGTATTAGGAAAATCATGTGTTACTTGATTTCCTGAACTAAATATGAATAGACACATCTTTCTTTTATTCATCGATCATTTGAAGTGTAAACGTTTGACAAAGTTGTAATCAAGTTTTCAAATTATCTTAATTCATTACGAATGTCTTTGACTAGATTGACATTCTCCTTGGTACAATTGTTTTGTATTGTGATCATTGTGGTTGATGAAATTTAAAACCTTCTGTCAGTACACTGTGGAAAACATCAGTAGTTTGACTATCACTGAAAACAGTTCATGCCTTTCTTGACATTTTTGGTTAATGATTGCCATTAGTTGTCCATATTAATTCTTGAGATACAC
Source organism: Ancistrus triradiatus (assembly GCA_025084515.1). Classification (NCBI taxonomy): domain Eukaryota; kingdom Metazoa; phylum Chordata; class Actinopteri; order Siluriformes; family Loricariidae; genus Ancistrus; species Ancistrus triradiatus. The sequence goes on from JAJAGP010000084.1 coordinate 291,246, forward strand.
ATCATTAAAACGCCTTCAGAAACAATAGTTTTGCCACATCACCCACTGCTAGTAGCCATTCTTTAAACTTTTACTACTTAATCCATCTCTGCCACACACTACTACACCCATCAAACAGTAAAACTATTTCCCTATTTCAACCTGTCCATAAATCAAATCAAAACCCACTCACAGGCAGATGCGTGAAGACAGCAAAGGTGCTGCAGAGGAAGGCAATGAGGTCACTCAGGTAGTCACTGGCCTGATTGCCCCCTTGAGCTGCCATCCAGTCATAATCAGCCAGCTGGAGGAACTGGTCAATCTTCAAATTAAGGTTAGTGTAGATCTCCTCTTCAGCTGCATGCCTTGCATCCTACAACCCCAACACCCAGATTATAAACATTATATTAAATAATACTGCATTTACCAGTTACCGTTGGTTACGATTATGTCTTGTATGTGCTGAGTTAAACTGGGTCTCAAGCAGAGAATATGGATTAAAAATAAACAGACAGTCTTAGGCCACCATTAGATTAGCTATACCCTTGTTTTAGCAATGGTGTAATGACCATATATTATTTCTCAGGCTCTTTATTTTTGGAAGGGTAGCAGTCAAGAAACCACTTTTGGGGGAGGTCACAATAACTACAGGTAATCCCTGTTTTATGATGGCCTGACTTGTGATATTTTGACTTTACAATAAATCTAACACAAAAACATAAAATCATACTCTGAATTTTGAACCAGGCAAGGGATACGCAGTACGATACTCTGCTGCACTCTGCCGTGCTAAATGAGGAGCACTGTAGTGTGTAACATCACGTGTTGGGAGTGATGATTGCTGGGAAATGTAGTGAGGAAAATCCACAACCATGACAACAAAAGTTTGTTTTTCACTTTCAGTATATTATTCAACAAATTACATAAGATTCAATTCTTTATTATAAAATGAGCTTTATGTTAGCGATTCGCCCAACTGCAGTTTAATGCAAGTGCATTTTTAGCATGTTTAAGTTAGGCTACGATATGATAAATACAAGTACATGTATATACAGTAGATATTAAACTCTTATTAAACTTACAATAAATTCAAGTTATGATGGACTTCAGAATTCATCTCCATCGTAAATGGGTGACTACCTGTACTGACTTTTGCCTGCACAAAACATTTTGTTCTGAAAATTGTGGGGGTTTTTTTATTTTGTACACATGCGTCCTATATTTTCTGTTTGTATCTTAATAAAAAGACTGAGAAATAATTGTGTGCATCATTACAACACTGTGAACAGGGTGAAAAGGCTAAGATATGCCAAAGCTCACAAAGACTGGAGTGAAGACCAGTGGAAGAGAATATTAATGACGAATCCAAGTTGTTGACAACAGGTTATATATATGGTCATTATACCAATGCTAAAACAAAAAATCTATCAGTGGCCTAAGACTTTTGCTTAGGCCAAGATTTGGGCCATCTCGTACCTTGAAAGTTGAGGTGCCGTAGAGTTTGGTAGTGTTAGCTGTGAGTGGAGGCACGTTAGTGATGTTGGAGATGAATTCTTCCAGGTAGTGACAGGACTCCTCCAGGTGAGTCGTGTTTATGATGATCTGGACCAACTAGACAAATCAGATTTGGTTCAGATTTGTCACGATTGACTGAATTCAGCACTGTGTGATGAGTATTCAAAATTGGCTAGGTTCCAACATCTACATGCACTTTGCCTGAAAATTAGGCCACAATTGGACAGCTTTCACTGCAGAAAAGTCAGCTCATGAGTTATTGGCATTCCTGGTAAAAACAGTAAAAAACACTCTAAATGTAGTACTTTGTGCAACCTAGGTTGGAAAACATTTAAAGCACTCAAACATTCATGTCAGGTTGGACTTGGACTAAGTCTATAATGCTTTACTACAGAGTTGCAGGCCAAAGGACTATCCTCCCCTGACTTCCTGACGGATTTACCTCATGTCATAGTCATCATAGTAAATCCCTACTGCCGATAAGTGTCAAGCACTAAATTAGGTCAAAGTCACACCAAATCCGATCAGACCAGGCTGAGCCTAATGTCTTGAAATCTGAGAAATGTGGCTCGATTCCAAATGGAAACAGCCATATTCCATGTGGCGTTCAGCAGTTCTGAGAACAAAAAAAACGTCCAGCTCAAACCCGATTTGATCTCAAATACGATTTCAGCTGGCTGCCGGAACACAGCCAAATGTACACATTTAAAAGAGCATCTACGAGCCCACCACACCCAGTGTGTTAGACATCAAAGCCAGGGACATACTCAGTTCCAGCTGGCTATCATAGAGGCTTGCTGGCACATGCTAGGCATGACAACTCATTAACATTGTGAAGCAATTTACAGCCACAATCAGTGCGTGTTTACATGCACTTACTAATCCGGTAACTGCATAAAATCAGATTTTGTCAGTAGTCCGATCAAGGAGTGTACATGCACGAGCAGTCACATAATGGGGAAACCTCTGGGTTTAGAAGACCTAAGCAATATTCGGAGATCTACTTTGCAACCAGCCAATAATCTCACACAAAGATGTCACGTAGACTTCAATTTTTAATATTAAATAGCAGGTGCTGCATCTAATTCTGACTGTGGTAGCCTAGCGGGTAAGGTACTGGACTATGGACCAGAAGGTCCAGGGTACAAATCCCACCTCTGCCAAGCTGCCACTGTTTGGTCCTTGAGCAAGACCCTTAACCCACAATTGCTTGGATTTTAAGATTGTATCAGTTGTAAGTCGCTCTGGATAAGGGCGTCTGCTAAATGCTGTAAATGTAATTCCAGGGTTGCCAGATCCCACGAGAGAATCCCCACCTGGTCCATGAAAATAAGCCAAAAAGAAGTGAAATCTCTAAGAATAAACACACCTGGCAACCATGTTTTTTTTTCCCCCTAGCCACTTTGCGCACATGCACAGATTGACACCGGGAAACTGCTTTATGTGCTACATGAAATCCAACTACTGAAATAAAATCCAGCTCTCTTTATTGGATTTCTTGATCTGATATCTGGATCAGCGTATGCTGTATATAAGACCACTTGAACAATCAGAAAACTGCAGAAACCTGACTATGATCAGATTATTAAGTGCATGTAAACGTACTCCGGTTCATTAAATCAGGCTTAGATGGTGCAATACTAGCAATGTAAAATAAACACACTAAAGAAGAATAATCAAATCAGTCCATGTTATTATTTTAGAACTGCGATCAAGTTCCAGACTGAAACTACATCAGGTGTGTATCGTTATATGAATTAATGCAATCACAGACAAATATTTACCACGTACTTGGTTTAAAAAAAATGACAAATAACATAAGTTTTATCGCATTATTTTATTTACACATTATTTATTAACTGCTCTTCTGACAAAGCTGTGCTGAAGAGGTTGAGACCAAATCAGAAGGAAGCAGAGTGCAAGCTGCTCTGCGTTCAGTCAGTCCGTGCACCAGGGTTCAGAGTGCAGAGGCAGGCCAGGGCTGTCAGCAGCCATGCAAGGCACAATAGGGCTAATTTAGGCCAGACCTCAGTATGAACGCGTTCCTCAGACTCGCAACATGCCGCATGGGGGAAGCTCCGGAGCGGAGCCTGGGTCACACTTCCGCACCTCAACGATACCAGTGAACGACTGGGGCTCAAGGTTCCTGATATCTGATCTGGCATGAAACACAGGGGTATGTGTGCATGCATATGT
>JAJAGP010000084.1:299935-308128 GCA_025084515.1 Ancistrus triradiatus
AGAGCTGGACAGTTACCTGATTTCTCATAGCATGTAATAACATTCGGCTTCAATCGGCTTTGGCAGTCTGAGCACGTGTGTAAAGCGACTGGCAGGGGGTAAAAAGTGGGTGCCAGGTCCGCTTATTATTAATTTCACTTCCTTTGGACTTATTTACATAGGCCAGGTTGGGGGATTCTCTCGTGGGATCTGGCAACCCTGGAATTAAACGCAGCACCCGCTAAATGGCTATCGAACACTTTGTGGAGACTCTGAAATGCAAATATATACTCAAGAAAATGAAGACTTTGATGATTTAATATAAAAAATTGTTACGTCAATGCTGGAGTTCCTAAACACCTCAGTGTCACTGCTGGACCAAAAACAGTCCACCAACCAAAAGAGGAAAAAAGCAACTTAAAATAATAATAACAAAAGAAAATCAACCAAAAACCATGGCTACTTGGACACACCAAGTATCCTTCTAGGACGTATAACTAGAATGTATATTTTGTTCCTTGCCGTGTATACCTGATTATGTATTTATTCCTTATTTTTATAGCTGCGTCTACCTTTTTTTTCTTAATTGCACAAAACATGGAAGCCACAGAAGACACAGGCCTCACAACAAGCATTTTCATGTACAATTACCACTGCCTTTTTGCACACATGACCAATGAACATGAAACCAGCATCCTGTGAGCAGTGACGAAGGATTAGAGGATGACTAAGACAAACTGCAACAACAGATGAGTGCTGGTCCTGAGGCGATCCTGACCATTAAAGAACAGAGTAAAGGGACAGATGGACTACAGATGGACTACAATCTGTAACTGCAGAACTACAAAGTGATAAATGAAAGTGATCAAATGGACAATGACTGTAGAAACAAAAAGGCGTACATAATAAAGGGGTCGGTGAGCGTACATAAGGACCATTCAAACACTGTCAGAAACCAATTTCTGCTTTACGTGCAAAGTTACATGATGACAATAAAGTTTCTCTGGAAGTCAGTAAGAAAATGTAGTCGTCTGCCCAGTCTTTTACCGATACTGTGACAAGCCTGCGATCTAGGACATGGCCAGCATGGATATCTTAAAAACAACTCAATAAACTGCAGAGGTCACGCAGAGGAGAATGGCTACAAGTCAGTAGCATGATTAAGTCCATCAGGGAAACGAAAGGAAGGAAGTGTGTGCACGCAGGGGGAGAGAAAGATGGATTGTATTGTACTACATCTTTGTTCACTGATTCATCAAATGGAGTTTAAAAGGCAAAGTAGCTGTCTGTTAAGGACTATTGAACCATCACATTCATGCACATTAGGACAAGCAAGGAGTAAAGGCTAGCCGCTACGTGGAACTGCTTCAACATCTGTGAAACGAGCTCAAAACGCACCACATGGGGTTCAAGGTGCCGCAGACATTCAGATGGGACACATTTTCAAATGGTAAGAGAAATTCCTACAGTCTAGTCCAACCATCTGCACATGGGCTAGCGCAAAGTCGCGCCCCCATTGCTGCACCTTACCTTAATATTAGGCAGAGAGGAACCACAAGGCCTAATTGCCTCCGGTGGACTAGTCTGGGTAGAAAACAGAACTAGCGTTCCCCTCCTTTGGTGTGTCAGGCGGTTTCCTGACCCAGGTTTCCTCTTCCTATAGCATTACACTGACCCATACACACAGATCAAAGTGCATTCACTTACGCAATACTTTATTTCTATTTGAGCTCCATTACACAGCTTAGGTTATACATATGCTAACAAGGAGCCTGCTCTGAAAACAAAAATAAGTCAGTTATTAAAATCAACACTTCTGACAGCAAATGTGACAAACTTCAAAATCTTACATTACATCATAAAATTCCTTCTTTTCTTGAGTATACACTGCGTTTCAGTCTCCACAAGGTGTTCGATAGCCATTTTGTGGTTTTAATTTTTGTGGAACAGCTATTTCCTGGGTTGCCAGACCCAAAATATACACTGACCAGGTATCATCTATTTATCGTTATATTATATACATTTATAGCATTTATATTTACAGCATTTAGCAGACGCCCTTATCCAGAGCGACTTACAATTGGTACAGTCTTACAATCCAAGCAATTGTGGGTTAAGGGCCTTGCTCAAGGACCCAACAGTGGCAGCTTGGCAGGATTTGAACCCTGGACCTTCTGGTCCATAGTCCAGTACCTTACCCGCTAGGCTACCACAAATAATACCCCAAATGCAGAAGCACAGTCTTTCCAACATCCAGCCACATAAGGGACAAACTAAAAGGCCAGAGCACTAACAATAGGGAACATCAAACCCTGCTATAATAAAGAGCATCAGTATCATGTCATTTCTGGATAAGGTTTACATTTTCTTAAGACCTAACTCCCATTAGGCCCCAGTTACCGGTCAAAAGATATATTACCAGGGTCCGGTTATACCAAAAGGCTTATGGCAAGGTACAGCCAAGTCCATTTCACATTTAAGGCTAAGCACTTACTGCTCATAAATTTTTACTAGGAATGGGAATTAAATTTATGCCTGGCCAATAGCAACCACAAAGTCTAATTCCACGGCGACAGATGAAATAAGTCGATGCAACAGGCATACAGTCTGCTCTAACAAGCAATCATATCTGCAAGCTACGTAGCAATTAAAACTGACTCAGGTGAAACCATATTCATCTCAGCTGGTTACTGATTGTAACGGTACAGTTATGCGATGGTTAATGTCCGCATTGTGGTCTGTGAAACAGAATGGTGACCGGACATTACCATAGTCACATAGTAGTTTAGATACTTTGCACATAGTGATTTATTTAAAACAATACTATCACAATTAAAACTCAATATGAAAACAATTAGTACAGTACTGTACTCTCCAATACAGTAATTATCTTCATAACTCTTATCAAATTTGAAACAAAAACGAAAAAGAACTATACCATGTTTCTTTCTGCCTTTCAAGTGTATGATTCTCTTTCCTGTCAGCAGACGTATTTTCTGTCATTCAGACGTGAATTAAAAGCATATAAGCCTAATATAAGACTGCTATTATAATTCCTAGGGGGTGGCACAGGGTAGGTAGCACTGTCATCCCACAGCAAGAAGGTCCTGGGTTCGATCCCAGTTGGAGCCACCTGGATTCTTTCTCTGTAGAGTTTACATGTCCTCCCTGTGTCCGTGTGGGTTTACTCTGGGTACTCTGGTTTCCTCCCACAGTACAAAGACATGCATTAGGTTAAATCATCATGCTAAACTGGCCCGATCTCACACACACACACACACACACACACACACACACACACGCGTGCATGACAAGTTTTGATATAAATGTGTGTCAATGTAACCTTGAGACTGTCGTTAAAATGGCCATTGATGCTGAAAGCAACGTTAAATAAACCAAATAATTCTAAACCCTTAATCAAGAGCTTGTACACAAGGATGGATCGAGAGCTGCAACCCACAGTTTTATCCCGGCTGGAGACCAGCACTGAATACAGTGGCTGGGTTTTCACACTTTGACACTTTACAGAGACCAGCTGACCTAACGCACGTCTCTGGAAGGTGGGAGGAATCCCTCCCGGACACCAGGACAGCATGTACACTCCACAAAGGCAAAATCCTTACCGGGAAACTAACTAGGGAATGCCTTGCACAATCATGCAGTCCTTTTAGTAGGGGCTAGTAACATAAAGGGTATTTTCCACAAGAAAACTGTGCAAACGATACTTAAAGCATCAGAGATACCGCTGAAAATATGGATGATCGATTTGTGATTGAAACAAATACAGTGGAGGAAATAAGTATTTGATCCCCCACTGATTTTGAAAGTTTGTACTCTGACAAATAATTAAACAGTATATGATTTTATGGTAGCTTCATTTTAACAGTGAGAGATGGAATATCAAAAAGAAAATCTAGAAAATTTAATAATATTTAAGTAAAAAATCATTTGCATTTCATTGAGGGAAATAAGTATTTGATCCCCTAAAAACCATGACTAATGTTGGCTCCCACAGACCACTGACACACCCCAAACAAAGGAGTACTATTTACACAATAGGCACATGCACTTAAGAATGCCATTTACAGATTACAAATAAGCAGCGGAACGTCCAGCCAGTGTCCAGCATGCACGCCTCATGAATGGGCAGCTTTGATTGGCTGTTTAGCGTCCGGAGTTAAAAGACAAAATATGATTTCTATTTCCTATTATAACTGGAAAAGACCTATTAAAGTTTATTAAAGACCTCAGTTGTTCAAGTAAATGGACATGGATCAGTTGGCCATGAAATGGCGCATATCTGTATTGATCGCAATAGCAGGATTCAGCTGTGCAAACACAATTATAAATGTTTCTCTAATTGTCAATTTGTGTTTATTGTCTTTGAAGTAATAGCTACTGAGTATGGGCTTTTGCAGCCATATGTGAATAAAAAATGTTTTTTCAAGCAGTAATAGTCATTTGTAAATCATGCAACATGATTATTAATTTTTGAATCAATTTAATAGTACCTGGATTTAAAACCTACTGGCATTTTGTAACTCAAATACTGAACATTAGTGAAAGTTCTACTCAAGAACAGAATTAGCAGATCTTCACAGTTTTAGACTGTGTGTGATTAACCATTTTGTTAATAACTATGTATGTAATACGTATGCCTTGCAAGAAAAAGAAAAAAAAGTGAAGCCAGAGACTTCTTGTAGAGAAAATCACAAATGACAGTAATTATGGAAAAACAGAGTTTAACGATGGTGTTATTTCCAAACGCAGAGCACTTCTGGCTAAGTAGTGAGACAGCAGGTGTGATTAAGCTCAGAGGTATGAGTCGTAGGAGAAGCAGATCGACTGTGTTGGATTGAAGTGGATCAGATTAAAGCACTAATGAGTGAATGTCTGGACAGTGGGATTATTGCACACAGGTGTGACCTTCAGTCCTCATGCACACTGTGTATCTGTGTACTCTGTGGTTGTGTTTACCTAAGGTGCAGGTCCTCGGAGTATTTGAGGCAGGCGTAGATGAACTCTTTGAGTTGTGTGTAGACTTTGGGAACAAATACAGAAAAGGGGAACTTCTTCGGCAAAGGCATCTGTTAAAAAGTGGAACGGTAAGGTAGGCAATAATGTGGACTATTCAACAAGCAGAACCAAACGCCAGCTGGACTTACTCTAGTAAGAACTACATGCATTTATTAAGTGTACATGTATCAACTCTTAATCTGACCTTGTCAAGTTCCTGGTCTTGAAAAGGGAACTGGTTTTTGATTTGTCGGAACTCTTCTTGTGTCACAGCAGGAATAGGACTGTAGTTGTCCTGATCAATGATCAGCCTGAAAAATAAGTTTTTTCTTTTTTATTTCATTCATTCATTTAACCTCCAGCGCTGGAACGAAATTCATAAATTAGGAACTGACTCCCTGTAAATTATTATACAGTGTAAAAAAATAACTTTCCATAAACATTGACATGGCATTTAACACACATTACATATACATTGAGGTGGTCCATCAAAAGACATTAAAACTACCGTATTTTTCGGACCATAAGGCGCACTTAAAATCCTTTAACTTTCTCAAAAATTGACAGTGCGCCTTAAAATGCGCTGCGTCTAATGTATGAATTATTTCTGGTTGTGCTTTCTGACCTAGAACCGATTGTAGGTACACGGCGCTCATAAATCTGTCAAAATGTTTTAGCAGGGCCTTGGTAAGTTACGAAGCTTACGGCCACCGTAGTGCGCAGCATAGCGGAGTAATACGGTATGTGCTTCAGCATTAGGGTACATGCATTCATTCATTCATTTTCGAAGCGGATTTCAAACACAACGCAATCAGTCACGCAGTACAACATGGACATAGAGCAGCTGTGAGAGAATTCAACATTAACGAATCAATGGTACGGAAGTGGAGGAAGCAAGAAGACGCCCTGCGCCAGGTAAAGACCAAACCGAGCTTCCGACGGAACTTAAGAGTTATGTTTCGTTTCATGCGCCTTATAACCCGGTGCGCTTTATGTATGAAAATATACCCGTTAGCACCGATCGTTGATATTGCGTCTTATAATCCGGTGCGCTTTATGGTCCAAAAAATACGGTAATAAAAGTGGAAAATTATCAGTAACAAACCAAAAGACAATACAACAATTTTAAAACACATGAAATAGTAACAAAAATTGAGACGACGATTTAGAAGTTGCAAAATGAGCCTGATTTTTCAAAAATTGCCACTTAAGTCCATATTTTGTATGTTTGTCAGTGGTCATTGCTGACAGGTTTACATCAAGCACTTTATTAGGTACACCTCCTGGTTTCTACACTCATTGCCCATTTTATCAGTTCCACTTACCATATGCAGTCTAACCTCCCCATCTCTCCTACCTCTGTTTCATGGCCATGTTTCATGGCAAAAAACTAGACAAAGGCAGTGACATTCATACCCGATGCTGACAATGAGTTTTCTGAGCAGCCCTCATGATCGTACGATCACATTTACAATGTGTATGAACACGTACTAAAAGACTGACACATTAACGGAGCAATAACAATTAGCAGTGAGGCATCAGCAGAGTGAGCAGGGTCAAGACCCGCCAGCAAGGTGAGCTGAGGAGACAGCAGGGAAGGCGATCCTGTCTATTTATTTATTGACCCATTTATGGACCATCAACTCATCCGAGTGCGGAAGAGTACTGTGCATTGCTTGCCTGGGAAAATCCAAAATTCAGAGTACAGTTTCTGCTGAATTCGCATTTATGTTTATTATCGGATTCCAAACATTGGATTTTCAAACATGGGTATTGGTATAGAGTTTGTCCCCATTCGTGCTACAACAGCCTTCATTCTTCTGAGAAGAATTTCCACTAGATGTGAAACATAACTGTAAGGGGTGGGGCACTGATACTGGACAATAAGCCCTGTCACACAGTTGGCATTCCAATTAATCTCAAAAGTGTCTGTTGGAGATAAGGTCAGAGCTCTGTGTAAGGCAGCCAAGTTCTCCATCAAAGCTGGCAACTATTTCTATATAGACATTGTCTTAGGACACCAGAGCAGAAAGCTGATGAACAGACTTGCTGAGTCTATGAAAGTGTCATATTGAGAGTCATGGAGATGGTTAGTTACACCAATACTATTGCTAGTATCGTCTTTGCCTCTACGCTTCATATAATGAACCTGTTACCCGTGGAGGTAGCAGAAATAACAGACTACAATGCGATTTAAGATGCAGGCACAGCTTGTTCAGTCTTCTGCGGACATCGCCTTCACATTATGCCGAAGTGTGTCCAAAGTTGATGCATGCAACACCCCTAAACAAGGCACCAATCAGACAAAAGAACACGGCCATCTAGATAATTGTGTAAGTAATTTCACCAGCTGATTCTACAACCCCAAATCAGAAAAGCATGGAAAATGCATATCAAAGAAAACAGTGAGGGTTTTTTTTACATTTACTTGGTCAACTTCATTTCATTTCTTAATAAACATCCATTTGTGTTTCAGGCCTGCAACACATTCCAAAAAGATTGGGGACGGTAAAGAATTCCCACGTTGTAATGTTGCCATTCCTTTTCACCACACTTAAGATAGGTTTTGGCACAGAGGATACCAAGCGATTTAGTGTTTCAGGTGTTATCTTGTCCCATTTTTCCTGCACACACATCTTAAGATGTGCAACAGTACAAGGCCTTTTCATCTTTGGTCCAGAGCACATGGCGTCCATTCCTTCCAAAAAAAAAAAAGAAAAGAAAGACCTGGAGTACTGACTGGTCTGACCACAACAGACGTTTCCACTGTGTGATGGTCCATCCCAGATGCCTCCAAACCCAGAGAAGTTGACGCCGCTTCTGGACATGATTAACATAAGGCTTCTTTTTTGCACAGTGAGGTTTTAAGTGGCGTTTGTGAATGTAACTTTTGCCAAAAGTAGTCCCTTGCCCATGTGGTTCTATCAGCTATTGCTGAATGGCGGTTCTTGATGTAGTGATGTCTGAGGGATCGAGGGTTCAGTTTAAGCTTTACCTTGGCCTTTACGCACTGAAATTCTTCCATATTCCTCAAATTGTTTAATATTATGCACTGTAGAGAGAGAAATACAGTCGTATGAAAAAGTTTGGGCACCCCTGATAATTTTCATGATTTTAGGTTATAAATCATTGGTTGTTCAGATCAGCAACTTGAGTTAAATATATCATATAGCAGATGAACACAGTGATATTTGAGAA
>JAJAGP010000084.1:308228-371177 GCA_025084515.1 Ancistrus triradiatus
ACTTAATTTCACTTCTCAAATATCACGCTGTTCATCTGCTATATGATATATTTACCTGAAATTGCTGAGCTGGACAACCAATGATTTATAAAGAAAAATCATGAAAATTATCAGGGGTGCCCAAACTTTTTCATACGACTGTATGCAAACTGCTGAATGCTGCTGTTGTACAAAATCATGATTACAATCACCTGTTGACATCTCGTATTTGAAATCACATCATTATTGAATTTTTTTTTTAATTGCACTAAATTGCCCCTGTCCCAACTTTTTTATTTTTTATTTTTGGAATGTATTACAGTCCTAAAATGCAGGAATGGATGTTTACTAACAAATGAAGTTAACCAGACAAAACATGAAATATTTTGGGTTCATACTGTCTGCAATGAAATAAAAGTCAAAGCAAATTTAAGAAACATTTTATATGCATTGTCCATACTGTACCACCTTATTCTGATTTGGGGTTGTACGCATTGTAAAGTCTTTTGAAGGCAGATTTACTTCAAGAATATGATTTTCTTATGCCAACAAACGTTCAGAAATGAAAAAGAATGATGTATCGTCTTTACTCTGTTGTACTTGTTACACAGGGGCCTTTAATAAGCCTGTCAGGTCAGACAGACAGAAAAGTGTTTTTGAAAAACTGGTCATTAATGAAAACATAAATATTCAATAAACATGTAATCATTCCACAAGAGCGTACATGTGCGTGCAAATCCTCGCATTTTTCAGACAAGTATGATTCCAAGGCAGAGCAATCCAAGACCTCCTGCCGCTATGGACAAAGAAAGCCAGGTCAGAATGTGTCTGAGAGAGTGTTACTCTGTTCAGATCATATCCGCTCTCAGGACCTAGCCATGCAAGCTTTAACATCCTCTCAAAGGAGCTCTTAAATCTAGCATTCCCACAATTGACCAGCATTGCTGTCCTGTATGAATAAATGGCACAAAATGATCCAGCCACATTAGAAGACGGTTCTGCACAAATGTTTTCTTTCAAGGAATAATAATCATTGAAGTGTTCTGGTCAGTAATGACAGATGTCATGAGTTCCAATTTTTCATGATTTCGAAAAGCTCAAGGAAAAGAAAACAACAGCAGATGGATGAATCATTAAATTTGCATCTTGCAGTGACCAAAGGCAAAAACAAAACGGAATGAGCGGGAAGCTAGTGCATCACATACTGAAAAGTCATTGTGAAAGAAAAAGAAAGCACTACAAGTCGAGAGAATGAGGGATCAAGAAAAAGTGAGATCGCTCTTACCTAAAAGACTGATTCCACTTCTTCAGCAGAATCTCTCCATATTGGTCTCTCATCTCAAGCACCATGTCAAAGAGCTGGTTCACCGGAAACCCGTAGCCCTGGAAAGAAAGAACAGCCATCAGAAAAGTACAGTGGTACCTCGGTTCTCGACCACCTTGGAACTCGTCGAATTCAGTTCTCGACGCATTTTGACCAGAAAAACTGAACTCTGTTCTTGTCATTTGCTCAGTACTTGGTGCACTTGCTTAAACTTGTATGAGTCGAGCCACGTGACTCATTTCAACCGAAACACGATTCACAATTGAATGCACAGTGATTCAGATTCACAATAACCGATGCTCAGTGAAGTGAATCTCACCATTTTCATCATGTTTCCATCTACACTAGTGTATTCTTAGTGCAAATAAGTCTCCATGGGTCCTAAAAAGGGTTGTATTGACTGCCAAGCGAAAGGGAAACAGGAACTTACTGCTCCAGAAGACAGACAGGCTGCAGTTAGCATTAGCAGCTATGATAGCATGAATACAACTAGTGCTTTTACAGTACAGATGCTTAGTACAAGTGCTCTTCCAAAACACTCAGTAAACTCCTCAGTTCATGAAACATTTAACCGGATTTGTTGGAACATATCCCCATCGTAAGTCAGGGAGCACCTGTACAGTACAGCTCCATTAATGCATATACATTTACATTTACAGCATTTAGCAGACGCCCTTATCTAGAGCGACTTACAACTGATACAGTCTTACAATCCAAGCAAGGGCCTTGCTTAAGGACCCAACAGTGGCAGCTTGGCAGAGGTGGGATTTGAACCCTGGACCTTCTGGTCCATAGTCCTGTACCTTACCCGCTAGGCTACCACAGTCCCACAGTCTAATATAATGCAGTGTGGCTTTTCTGGAGGTCTGAAACGGATTCATTCAATGTACATTAATCCTTACGGGAAAAATTTGCCCAGTACTTGTCATTGTCGGGAGAACATTTACATTTTTACATTTACAGCATTTAGCAGACGCCCTTATCCAGACTTACAATTGATATCTTACAATCCAAGCAATTGTGGGTTAAGGGTCTTGCTCTTCCCCTTTACTCTGTTCTCTAATGGTACCCCCACAGGACCAGCACAGATCAGGTACTATTTGGGTGGTGAATCATTCTCAGCACTGCAGTGACACTGATTTGGTACTGGTGTGTTAATGGTGGTGTGTTAATGTGTGTTGTGCTGTCGCAATTGAATCAGATACAGAAGTGCTGCTGGAGTTTTTAAACTCCGTGTTCCATCACAGTGTGCAGTCTTCTAGACACATCTACCTTATTGCTCCACCTTGCAGACAAAGTCAGAGACAGCAGATCATCTGTTGTTGGACAGTTTGTGTTAGTCATCCTCTAATCCTTCAACAGTGCTCACAGGATGCTGCCTACAGAATGCTTGCGGCTGAACATTTTTGGTTGGTGCACTATTTTCAGTCTAGCAGTGACGCTGAGGTGGTTATAAACTCCAGCAGCAGTGTCTAATCCATTAACACACCACCACCACCACATTGGTGTCACTGCAGGTCTGAGAATGATCCAGCACCCGAAAAGTGCCTGATCTGTGATGGTCATGGGTTCTGACCATTAGGGAACAGAGTAATGGGACTAAAAGTATGTAGAGAAACAGACGGGCTACAGTCTGTAATTGTAGAACTACTACGTGTAGTGAGCACTAAAACTTAAATACAGAATAAGTGCACTGATTATAACATGGGATTATCTTCTGATAAGGTCCTATTCTGTTCCAAGAAGACTACAAGTTACTTTAAAATCTCAAACTTCGGCTCGAGTTGGGAGCAATATGCAGGCAGTGGTGTGTGATGTAAAACAAAGCATGTTCACAACACTGTCTGGACGCCATCTGTGTTCATTAACCATTTTCTGGTTTAGAAAAAATCTGGTCAGTCTTCTCGTTCAGTCAAAAGTTGTAGGTGGTCGAAATTTTGGTGCATCTCTAACAGAAACCTACAGCACTGAGAATTAGGCAACTAACCTGCAAAGTGTCTGCAAACAGCACTATTAGGCTTTTCAGGTCCAGAATCAGGTCGGGGTCCGTGCAGTAGGACTGTCAGGAAAAAGGCAATGGAAGAGTTTAATGAACTTGAGGTCTTTTCAAACAGAGTTCGGTGCATTTCAAGTTTTGAAAAAGAACACGCACATATTAAAACCATCTTTCACACCAAGTCTGAAAATGACAGACTGCGACGCCATGTACAATTTTTAATCTGAGCCTGTTCTAATTTCTGTGTTGTTTGGATGTGTTAAAATCAGGCTGACCAATCAGAGCTCTGTTGTCAGGCAGAACAGCTCATGAGCTTATAGGACATGCAATGCGCTGACTATAAAAACATGGATATTAATGAAAACATCTGGTGGAATGTAGCTGAAAGGCTGGAGAATGGTGGTGATAAACCTCACAGTGACTGTATGGAACAGTTTTCTTATTTATCTAAGTGCATTCTAATCTGTACATGCCCACAAAAAACACAAACTATGGTTTCCTGCACTAATCTTCTCTCATGTCTGTTTTTCGTTTTAAGTTGACGTAAATGTCTGTTTTTTTTTTATGATGATGTAAAAAAGACACGGCAAAATCTCTGACACTCTCGTTAAGAGAAAAGAAAATAAAGAACGCAAACGCGGACAGAGAATACGTAACGCACTTGGTGTGAAGATCCGACTACGTTAAAAATTGTACCCGTTCTTTTTTTTGTGTGCGCGAAAAAAAACGTACAGTGGTGCTTGAAAGTTTGTGAACCCTTTAGAATTTTATACATTTCTGCACAAATATGACCTAAAACATCATCAGATTTTCACACAAGTCCTAAAAGTAGATAAAGAGAACCCAGTTAAACAAATGAGACAAAAATATTATACTTGGTCATTTATTTATTGAAGAAAATGATCCAGTATTACATATTAGTGAGTGGCATAAGTATGTGAACCTCTAGGATTAGAAGTTAATTTGAAGGTGAAATTAGAGTCAGGTGTTTTCAATCAATGGGATGACAATCAGGTGTGAGTGGGCACCCTGTTTTATTTAAAGAACAGGGATCTATCAAAGTCTGCTCTTCACAACACATGTTTGTGGAAGTGTATCATAGCACAAACAAAGGAGATTTTTGAGGACCTCAGAAAAAGAGGTTGATGCTCATCAGGCTGGAAAAGGTTGCAAACCATCTCTTAAAGAGTTTGGACACTCCACCAATCCACAGTCAGAACAGATTGTGTACAAATGGAAGAAGAAATTCAAGACCACTGTTACCCTCCCCAGGAGTGGTCGACCCAACAAAGATCACTCCAAGAGCAAGGCGTGTAATAGTTGGGTGAGGTCACAAAGGACCCAGGGGGTAACTTCTAAGCAACTGAAGGCCTCTCTCACATTGGCTAATGTTAATGTTCATGAGTCCACCATCAGAAGAAAGAAAAACACTGAACAACAATGGTGTCCATGGCAGGGTTTGCAAGGAGCAAAGCCACTGCTCTCCAAAAAGACATTGCTGCTCGTCTGCAGTTTGCTAAAGATCACGTTGACAAGCCAGAAGGCTATTGGAAGAATGTTGTGGATGGATGAGACTAAATAGAACTTTTTGGTTTAAGAGGAAAAGCAGTATGTTTGGAGTAAAGGAAACCACTGCATTTTCCAGCATAAGAACCTTATCCCATCTGTGAAACATGGTGGTGGTAGTAGTATCATGGTTTGGGCCTGTTTTGCTGCATCTGGGCCAGGACGTATTCCAGGACGATGATTTCAATCATTGATTGGAACACATGATTGAATTCTGAATATTTATATCAGAGATTTCTAAAGGAAGGAAAAATGGTCAGGGACATCTGTCCATTTGAAACGGGAATCTCCAAAAGAATTCTAAAAAAAAAGTCAGGACAGAATCTGTCCATGTACTGAATCTTCTACAAAGAAGGTGGGTCATGCAAAGAAGACACTAGTTAATACCCTAAGCACACAAGTCGTTCTTTAATTCCAAAGAAATGGTTATAAGAAAGATATAGTTAATATTTTGGAATGGCCAAGTCAAAGTCCTGACTTTGAATCCAATCGAAATGTTGTGGAAGGACCGCGACGAGTGAGCAGCTAATGTGAGGAAACCCAACAACATCCCAGAGCTGAAGCTGTTCTGTACGGAGGAATGGGATAAATTCCTCAAAGCCGGTGTGCAGGACTGATCAACAGTTTACAGGGAAACGTTTAGTTGCAGTTATTGCTGCCACAGGGGGGTTCACACCAGATACTGAAAGCAAAGGTTCACATACTTTTGCCACTCATTAATTATGTAATATTGGATCATTTTCCCCAATAAATAAATGACCAAGTATAATATTTTTGTCTGATTTGTGTAACTGGGTTCTCTTTATCTACTTTTAGGACTTGTGTGAAAATCTGATGATGTTTTAGGTCATATTTATGCAGAAAGAGAGACAATTCTAAAGGGTTCACAAACTTTCAAGCACCACTGTACTCTGTGTGAATAGTCCTTTCGTCAAAGGTTCTAAAAGCAGAACATGACACTGAGCTTGTCAGTTTTGTCTTTCTTGTCTGTACTGAAAGAATGAAGCAGTGGATAAAGTATAGAATGACAGACTTGCTAATGAGGGACATGGACATACTGAGTGAGTACGTAGTGCTGCAATGGTCTTCGACAGAGCAAGTTCCCATAATTCCTCCACATAAGCTCTGTTCACCAGTCCTTTTGTTGTATGCAGAATGTGATCCTCCACTACAAAGAATCTACACAGGGAGGACAAAACACAATAAAAGGTGACACACCAGCCACAATAAATACACCTAATCTGCGCCTGGCACTGCTCTGCACAAAACTTTCCAGAATCTGCGGCATTCATAAAAGTCCCATTCCAAATCCTTACTGAGAAAACCAGAGGATTGTGGGCAGAATGGGCAGCTCAACAGCACGTCCACAATTTCACAGACATCCTGTGGTGTCGGTGCCTGAGGAATGGCTTGTGCCACCAAGATGCTTGCCGTAACCTTCTTTCCAGACATGCACCTTCCCGACATTCCATCTAAGCACTTGGAATAACGCCCATCTGCCACTCCACATCCCCGAGCCTACAAATCTCACAGTCTGGCAGCGTTTGCAACAGCTCCTAGACAGAATATCATGGAGCGGTGCATTTCAGTGAGGCGGAGATTTGGAATAAGCGGAGCCTGAGCAGAGTACCACAATAATCGTGCCATTTTTAATGAATCGCTTTAAGCCCAGAGACATTTCAACATTTCAACCACACCACGAATGATTTTCATTACATTTAATGAGGCTAATTAAAATACAGGGTAGTGATACTTACCCTACAATTTGATTGAAGTACCGCCTGTATCCATCTAGGGTTTCATGCTGCCATACACACCATGGACAGAGGGGCAAAAAGAAAAAACATCATTGAAAATCTGAGATTGTGCATCTCTTCTAAATCAAAAATACACTGCTTTGTGAAGCATTGTACCTGCAATGCCAAATCAGAAAAAGATGGGAGAGTATGGAAAATGCAAATAAAGGAAAACAGTGTTTCTTGCTTTTACTTTGACTTTGACTTCATTACAGACAGTACAAACCCAAGATATTTCAATTTTTTTTTCTGGTTAACTTCATTTCATTTGTTAATAAACATCCATTCCTGCATTTCAGGCCTGCAACACATTCCCAAAAATGCTGGAACGGTGAAGGATTTACCACTTTGTAATGTCAACACTCCTCCTCACAACACTTAAGACATTTTGGCACCGAGGATACAGACAGGATTGCAGGCAGGCCAGTCCAGTACCCGTACCCGTACCCTCTGGTTCTATAGTAATGCCTTTGTAATGTGTGCAGCATGTTGTTTTGTATTGCCATGTTAAAAAATGCATGGACGTCCCAGGAAAAGATGTCATCTTGAAGGCGGCTCATGTTGCTCTAAAATATCAATGCACTTTTAAGATCCTGCCATCACAGAAGTGTTAATTACTTTTGCCAAGGGCACTGACCCAACCCCGTACCATGACAGAGCCTGGCTTTTGGACTTGGTTGCTGATAACAGTCTGGATGTTCGTTCTTGTCTTCTGTTCGGAGCAAACGGCGTCCATTTCTTCCAAAAGAGATCTGGAATACAGATTCATGGAACCACAATATGTTTCCACTGTGTGATGGTCCATCCTAGATGCCTCCAAGCACAGACATCAATAAGTATCTCACATATTTGTTGACAAACCCGAGATGACCTGTCTGTCTTTGCTCCTCAAAGACCCTTGTAATCCTGATTACCATTCCATGTTGACGTCACCTGTTTAAAATGACAGCATTATTTATTATTTGACCTCATTACCAGGCCTAACTTGCTACCAGCCCAGCTTCTTTTGGAATGTGTTGCAGGCCCAAAATGCAGAAATGGATGTTTATTAACACATGAAGTTGAGCAGACATGAAAACATGAAATATCTTGAGTTCATACCATCTGTGACGAAATAAAAGTCAAGTAAATATAATATAAGAAACACTGATTCTTTGCTTGCATTTTCCATACTTTCGGAACTTCTTTCTGATTTGGAGTTGCATAATGTATGCTACTATGCATTCAATATTCCAATATATTTGCACTTACTTATTTAAATAAATTTAAATAAACTACATTACAGATTTAAAATTAATCCCATGTAGGACCCATATTCAAATTCAATAGTCCTTTAAAACTAAGCTAGTTGGATTTAATCACCTGCTTTGACTAACTGACAAGAAAAACTAAGTTTTAAGCCACTGGCTTAAAATTCCTGGTGCACATGATATCAGGTAAGGTCAAACCAAAATGTTTAAAACCATTATGAATCCATTAAATATTAATTTAGGATAGTAGTGACCACACCTGAAACTAATCTTGGTGAAAGGGGGGAAAAAAGTGCCACAAAATTACTAGCACGTGTCCAAAAAAGGGACGATTCCATGCTAATGGCATAACCATGTACTCTTTGTACTGATATTTAACTGCAACTGTCCATGACAAATATTAAACACAATGACTGACACTTATTTCAGGGGAATTTTCAACTAAAGGAGGAACTACTCTTTCCCAAGAACTGTATGTGAAACAAAAGCAATCACATAGGGAATAAAGAAAAAGCCTCTGCGAACAACAAAAACATTGCTTTGTGAAGCAAAAGCTTCAGTACCCTGCAAATAAAAAAAATGCTAGAAACAGAGGTTTAAAATTGTTAACAAAATGCCCTGTCGTAACTTCACCACATCTTAAACAAAGTGAAAATATTCCTTTATTATTTATGCAGAAAATAACAATTCAAAATGTGTAATTTTCTTGTGTAAATATTTAAACAAAATGCCTCTTTAGTCTTTAAAAGAAATTAGGAGTCTAACTGAGAACAGCATATGCACCTGTGATAAGATAAGCACCCTCTGGTGTTCAAAAAATGCAACTGAATTAGATGGCGTCACGAACAAGTGTGAACCACTCAACGATGCACATCGTCCCATTTTTGCATCGCAATGCACCGGGTCTGCTAGCGATACACGCCGAGTAGAGGTTTCGCATGTTACCCCGCCAAAAAAAAGCAAAGCATAACAAGATCTCTACATAGCAACCAGATTCTGACGTGTGCGCCGAAGACGCAAAGAGCAGTACCAAAAGAAGGAGGCTTGTACAAAAAGGATGTCACCAAGTGGCAAAATTGTATTCAGGTTGCAAAAGGAGCGCTAACAAAGAAAACCAAAGCCTGGGTTCTCTGACTGGTCAAGAAAAGTGACCACTTAAACATGTGGAACAGCACTTAAAAAGCTGAAAAAGGAACCCACATAATCCAGCTGAAATGCGCACCCAGTTAGTGGAACAGTGGGCTAACATTAACAGGAAGTCTCTCAAGACACGGGTAGAATTCCTTCATGAAAGGATTACTGTAACCAAGAATTATGGATGAAATTAGACGTGTGATTATTTTCTTATCAGGGAAGCTTATTATGTAATTGCACATACAACCCAAATAACTCTCACATCTGTCGACTTAATTAAAAGGCGCTGCTGTTTGGGTAGTGAGAATGTGAAGGACAGTGAAAGGCCACGACAGGCCAAAACCATAAAACAAACAGACATGACTATAATTAAAAGTTGGAGAGGAATGGCTTACCATGTTAGAATGCGGCTGCAACACTAGTCGAGCTTGCTTCCTCCTTTGCTTCCTGTAGTAGTTCTCAAAAGCATCCCGGGCACCCTGGGTCAGAAAAACAAAGGGATTCGGTCAAAATCAGAAAAGAAGCGTGAAGATTGAAAGGAACATGCATCATGGGACTAGAAACTGATTTGACAGGTGTGGTTAAAATAAAAAGCTCTTTTGTAAACTAAAATAAAACAAAGCAACCTAAAACAGTGATTGCTATTGCATGGATTGATGTTCATCTTTGGTCAGAATTAAAGTGACAGGGCACAAAGATTTCAGTGCCAGGGTCTGAATCAAACACAGGATGATGGGTTGCCAAGAATCACTTTTCAAATCACAGAATACAATTTCAACAAAATCGATTTTCATTGGGACTGAAATCGACCTTTCCCAAAATGTTCAGACCTGACAGCATCCACTGCTCTTCATTCCAGCGCCGTCTCTTATCTGAGCAAGTGTCCACGTAAGAGCAAACAGGTCCCAACTTTGAAAATCAGCAGACCCCCACAAGGAGAGAATGAAAGAGAGAAAGAAAGAAAGCAGTGCTTTATGTGATAGGGTTATCACTTGCTTTTTTGTCAGTTCCTCTGAGAAAAGGCTTAATCATCCAGCAAGGCCGTGCTCCTCGTCTGACCCACAGATAACACTGGTTCAAATGCACAATGTACAGCCACACCCAATCACATCCACCAAGTGTCTAGCACTTTCGTACAAAAGAGTGGAGAAATAAAAGAGGGCTAAATAATAAAATACATTCTCGTCTGAAACTCCAGGGTTCACGTTTTATTGTTCAGCAAGTCTGAGATATGCTGGCACAGATGAATAATAACTAACAAAGTAAACAACTACAAGGACACCAAAAGGGTACATGGGAAGGATGTTCTAACCAACAATTCAAATGACTTCTATTGAAAACCTCTGTTAAATACGTACACGGCACACTGCAAATATTCCAAACACAATACAGCGACAGGTCCCTCAGAGAGATGTTGGAGTGATTTGTCACTGCACATGACCCATAAGGGGTATGCACATACTTGCTTAACTCTGACCTTCTCTGCCAACTCTCCCCCTCCACTTCCTGGCAAGAGGCAGGCCTGTTTCCTCTCTGATATAAACATATGCATACTCATGCACACACATGGGCACTCAGGGGCCCTGCGCAATGCCACAGGTCACGGATAGGTGAAAAGAGCCTGAACCGGGCAAACAGAGCCTAGCCACAAACCCGGACCAGTGTGAAGCTGAAAACACTGAATAACTAACTGGCCCACCCGGTTATTAGTATGGCTTGCATGTGGGGATGAATATGAAACCCAAATGGACTCACTCATCACAACACTCGAGCACAATTCCCAAATCCACAATAACAAACAAAGAAATACACAAACAGGCTCACAAATATTTCCCATCTCTGAAACGTCATGCAAATCCACAATCACTGATGGATAAATCCAGAGTCACAAATGCTATAGATGTCAACAGCCAATAAGCATGTATATAATCACAAGTTACTTCCAACCTTACAATCTGATTGGTTGAGAAGAGTTCCCACCATGCTGATATTCTGAACAACAGCTAAGCTTTTTCACAGCAAAACAGTAACCCGCCGCTGACGTGTTGCCAAGTAACAGGTTACTTAATAGTATTAGATAGACCTTTTGTAGCAGAGTATGTAAATGCTGGGTAGCAAATTGTTACCACTGCATAACAATAACTCATTTGTTGTAGACCTAATTTTGGCAGAAGGTACTTAATGCATATTCAGTATGAAATACAGGGATTTTTTTTATTTTATTTTGTTGTGTCAAAAAAATAATAATAATTGTTGTACAAAAGCAATAGAGCACGAGGTGTGAACCTCATGTTATTATATATGGCACTCACCTTCAGCTCATGCCTGTGACCAAATCACAGCGGTGATATTATTCGCAATAACACATTGTATTCTATTGCATAAATAAAAAATACCTACAGAAAATCAAAGCTCTTTGAAATAGTCACTACAACCAAAGACGAAAATACACTTTCCACAGTTTATTCACACAAGTAACAAACCAAAAGGTAACTGTGAAAACGTAGACAAAATAAACCACAAGATCAAGGTAATAAGAGAGCTCAAACCCCTAATTCAATACTTTATAGAGCCACATTCAATTAGTGCAATCTGCTTGCACACCTCTGCCCTCCTTTCCCACTTACAGTGGTGCTTGAAAGTTTGTGAATCTTTTAAAATTTTCTATATTTCTGCATAAATATGGCCTAAAATATCATCAGATTTTCACACAAGTTTGAAAATTATTATTAGTAAATGGCAAAAGTTTTATTTAAAGAACAGGGCTCTATCAAAGTCTGCTCTTCACAACACATGTTTGTGGAAGTGTAGCATGGCACGAACAAAGGAGATTTCTGAGGACCTCAGAACAAGTTGTTGATGCTCATGAGGCTGGAAAAGGTTACAAAACCATCTCTAAAGGGTTTGGACTCCACCAATCCACAGTCAGACAGATGGAGTACAAAATCCACAGTACAAATGGAGGAAATTCAAGACCATTGTTACCCTCCCCAGGAGTGGTCGACCAACAAAGATCACTCCAAGAGCAAGGCGTGCAATAGTTGGCGAGGTCACAAAGGACCCTCTCACATTGGCTAATGTTAATGTTCATGAGTCCACCATCAGAAGAACACTGAACAACAATGGTGTGCATGGCAGGGTCGGAAGGAGAAAGCCACTGCTCTCCAAAAAGAACATTGCTGCTCATCTGCAGTTTACTAAAGATCACGTGGACAAGCCAGAAGGCTATTGGAAGAATGTTTTGTGGACAGATGAGACCAAAATAGAACTTTTTGGTTTAAAAGAAAAGCGTTTATGGTTTGGAGAGAGGAAAACACTGCCCTTCCAGCATAAGAACCTTATCCCATCTGTGAAACATGGTGGTGGTAGTATCATGGTTTTGGGCCTGTTTTGCTGCATCTGGGCCAGGACAGCTTGCCATCATTGATGGAACAACGAATTCTGAATTATATCAGAGAATTCTAAAGGAAAATGTCAGGACATCTGTCCATGAACTGAATCTCAAGAGAAGGTGGGTCATGCAGCAAGACAACGACCCTAAGCAAACAAATATTTGTCCATTTGAGTTCAGTCAAATATCATGGTTAGTTGCAGTCAGGTCTGTCCACTGAAGGACTATCGTTAAGTCATTGTACTGTTTTTCGGCCATATATTAAGAGTCGCTGCTGTGTTGAAAGATGAACCACCGTGCTATCAGCAGCTGTCTCGCAGGAAGATGTAGGTTTCCTCAAATACTGTATATGGGTGTACAAGGCATCCGTTTTATCTCCGTGCCGATAAACCACCCAGTCCCCACCTTAAGAACACTCACACAACAGATCGATACCGCCACCAAACTTCACAGTAGGTATGGCGTATTTCGGGTGGCACTCTGTGGTTGCTTGTTACTAGTGTCTTAGCAGCTTCCCTGATCAGTATCTTTCCGTCACGGAGTTGAGGGATGGCTTAATTTAGTGTTGGTGGTGCCACAGACTTTCAACTTCTTAATAGTTCTCCAAAGAATATTCTGAGGAAAAGCCTTTTTGTATCCTTTTTCCAACTTATGCCTTCCCACAACTTTATCCCAGAGCCCTTGTAAAAAACACCTTTCCAACCGTGGTGAATTCTTTGCCTTACCACGCAGAACTAGCAGAGGATTCCTTCAGGAACTTGTTCTGGATTCATTAAAACTATTACAATTAATGTCAGCTGTTGGTGAGTTGGTCTGGAGTGGAATGAGGAATGTGATTGTTTGTGCCTGAGCAAGTTTATAACTATTTCCCTAAAGAGACTAATAACCACACTAGGAATTTTTGGAAGCCACGAGTCCCTTTAAAAATGAATTCAATAAATAAGATTTTAAAACGTTAGTTTCGCCGATGTTTAGTGTTATACTGTGTAAATACTGGGAAAAGTTCATATTTAACTAATTTAAATTTTCACGGATGAATGTGAAAAAACCTAAGACAGAATTTTTTTTTTTTCTATTAGCACTGAACCTTTACTTTCTGGCCAATGACTTAAAATGAGAAATGTGTGCATTTAAAAACACTTCATGTATGAATCAGAAATCTGATTCCTTTCATCCAAACATGGCTGTACTATATCCCAGTAATTAGTCAGCGTATGGTGACATAAATGTTCTTCATCTTTCCAAGCATGAACTTCTGCCCTAATCACATCTAATTGTAATAATGGTGTTAAAGTTACACTGCACAGAGTTCAGTAGACAGATCATTCACGTGTGTTAACATTAGCCTTTAAGTGAATTAAATACACTACAAGGCCATGGTATGTGCACAGCTCAACAGGAGTCTGGTTTCAGTCACATCCATTGCAAACAGGTGAATAAAATCCATCATACACCCATGCAAATTCCACAGACAAATGCTGGCAGCAGAATGGCAGAATCAGACTGAACGGTTGATTCAGCACAGTGACTCAACATACAGTCACATTAGTCATACTGTAGATCACCACCTTCCCAGGAAGTCGTACCGAACAAAGCAATTCCACAAAATTGTTCCCTTCTGCAGCTGTACTGATCAACCGGAGCTAAAAAAGTAAGTTATATGCCCAAGAGCTCAGTCTAAGTGATATACCATACACCCAGTATTGGACCAACAAATGCTACAGTTCAGTCCTTGGTAGCAAAACTAGAATTAAAAAACTAGAACTATAGGATTCCAAACTGTTTTTAAAAAGATGCTTTTGATCTTTTTAAAATCTCCAACTGCCTGAATTGACAGTGTCTTTCACAGCATTTGTTATGTCTTGCCATCTGTTGCTTTTCTTGAATGATCCAGGAAAGACTTGCTGAGTGTGTTTTTGTACTGGTACCCTGGTTGGTACTCCCGAAGTTTGCCATAACCTTCATGTTCTGTACGGTGACCAGTTCATAGATGCTGACATAAGTTAGTTGTCGAGCTGTCTTTAAAGGCAATTGATTTCCAACGTAGTTTGCAGATTGTCATCTTTTGAGCAACATCCATCATTTCACAGCCAAACCTCCTCCCTGTGAGTGAGGATGATCCACATCTAGCAACTAAATCTAATGATGTAGACTGAGGCTGGGGGTGTCTGTTGGTGCAGTCTGCTCACTAATTTGTAAACTCAGTAATGCGCTTTTAGGTAGAACCCTAGTTTGATTTGTGGCGTTAGCACGCTACATGCACTCGGTGCATATTTGCAGGAGTCTATCCTACCTGGCTATACGACGCACTGAATGTGGGAACTCTTAAGGAGTGTTTTTGGCCATTTCTTGCAAAGTGAGTGACAGTCTATAACGTCAGCTCGCACAAACAACAATTAAGAAATGATCTTGAAGTAAAAAAAATGTAATGTACCATAAACGATACATATCGCACACCCCTACACCGGAATTGCTTAACTCGTATATCATATCCTTAGCCAGGAAAAATGTCACAACATCAGATATGTATGTAGAAAATCCTTTGACATTATTGTTTGATACAGCAATGTTTGTAGCTGCTGCACCCACAAGCATTTTAGGGTGATTTCTTTTTAAGAAGTTTGAACAGCTTCGTTGTGTTTCCACCAGACACCAGTCTCGTCTTTGCATACTGTGCAAGCAGTTGTAGTGTCTGGTGGATAAAATCCGGACCAGTTCCATACATCTGATAATGATTTTTCTTAAGTCACCACATCGTCTACCAGGCTATTGTCTTGCCTACCAAGTACCTGATCACTATGGACGATTACACTATGTAACACAAGTTTTGCTTCCAGCTTTTTAATGTTATATTCCAATTGCTTATGTCTAACACAAATTAAAAATTGCTTACATTCATCATAAACTTCGCTTTTGTGACCACGGCAACGAAAATGATGAATTTTTATTATAGAAACAGGTCACCAACAGGCATGCGACGAAGTAATGCTTTGTAGGCCTCACACAATCTAGCAGATGCTTCCACAGAGTACTTTTTCTCGCTCTCGTCTTTATAAAATGGCCACATGCATAGCAAAATGCGTCTGCTGGATGTCTGCAACCTCTTGATGCCATCTAAATGGACTAAGTTGCTGTGTACTGTAAGGAAAAAGGATGTCTCTCCAAACTCGATAAAAATGGTCAATCTTTATTCCATGCAGTACCAAAGTACAAGAGTGTACTGAGGATTCAGCAGAGCAAGACTGATCACCCGGTAGCAGAGTAACACACAATATATACATGTGAAAGTAGTGGTCCTTCCTAAGCTCCTCCTGTAATGGGTGTGGGGTGAAGTGTGAATACTGTCGTTATCAGAACCTGAATAGAGAATGAATTCACACCTGTCTGTCTAGGTCAGTTCCCCTTTGTCTGTGATGGCTGTTGCCCACTTACTATGCAATCCCAATCAATTAGATCATGTCTCTCCGTCTCTCAGAAGGGCTATAGTGGCCCCTATAAAAACTGTAGTTATACAGCTACCCTACAATTCTGTACAGTCCAGAAAGTTCTAGATAATTCTGTGACAGTTCTAGAAAACTTCTTGATAGTTCTCCACAATTCCAGAAGCTTCTTAAGTATCTTGAAATATGGCGAATATCCTTAAAAATAGATCAATTTCAAAATATCATTGTGCTGACCACAAAAGCCAAGTTTACAGGGAATAATAACTTTTTTCTATTCATTTAGGGTCCAAACAATCAGGAAAACACACTTAACAACTGGGAACAAAACATTTTTTGAAAATTGTTACATGGTGTTATCGGTTTATTCATGCGTCTGTCAGAGATAATATAAGCCAAACTAGTGAATACTATGGCATCTGGTTCTTGAAACATATTAAGATGCCATGTCAGTAATAAAATGTGCTTAGTATGTCAGTTCTGGAGCGCTCTCTGTTCTATCGCAGAGACATTTTAATCATTTACAATGTGAAATCATCATATCGCGCAATCCTGGCTGGATTACTCAACTGTGTCCTTCAAATGCAGCTTGAGCCATCTAATCCTATTCTCCTACATGCTCAGTTAAAAAGGGAGATAAGAAAAACATGTACAGATATGCACCGTTCGACATCTGCATTATGTTCCGTGAAACAGGATGCTGACTAAAATGGAAGCCGACCAGTGTTTGGCACATGGACTGTGGTCGCCTAGCGGTTAAGGTACTGGACTATGGACCAAACTGTCCAGGGTTCAAATCCCACCTCTGCCAGGCTGCCACTGTTGGGTCCTTGAGCAAGGCCCTTAATCCACAATTGCTTGGATTGTAAGACTGTATCAGTTGGAAGTCACTCTGGATAAGGGTGTCTG
The DNA here is from genome assembly GCA_025084515.1 of Ancistrus triradiatus. NCBI lineage: Eukaryota > Metazoa > Chordata > Actinopteri > Siluriformes > Loricariidae > Ancistrus > Ancistrus triradiatus. The sequence goes on from JAJAGP010000084.1 coordinate 325,014, forward strand.
CTAAATATTTTATTAAACGTCTCTTGCACCTTTAATATGAATGCTAGGCCCATGCCAGGTGTTCCCCCTCTCTAAATAAGACCTGCTTCTAAATCAGGGTGTAGCTAGACCCTTATGTATTCGCCAAGACTGAGGATTCCACAAGATGTGTGCTGTCTGTGGTTCCCTTCATCCTCACCAGGATCACACATGCAAACAGAAAGACAGACTAGTCTCCAACACTGGAGGTCTCTGGTAGTCCATGAAGTCTGCCATTCATCAAAATCAGTGCATGACCTTGATCTGCAATCTTGGCTGCAAGCAGTATCCCTGATGGCTCTTGGCTGGGTCAGATTCAGTGTTTCAAACAAAGGCCAAAAGGACATGAGAGTTTATTGTTTCTGGCTTCGTTTAAAAGAAAATGGTTGGCTCTCTTAAGAGAGTGATTCAGTCGAGAAGAGAGTGAGAGAGAGAACAGAGGGGGAAATACCAAAAGGATAAATCAGCATGAGTAACATGGAACGGCAACAACAATGAGACGTGAAAGACCCCACGTTACAGAGGTTATGTTCTATAACACCTCCCGCCGCTACTCCTCTTCCTCTTGCCCTCCTCTACCACCCTTTTTTTGTTTATCCCCATAGAACAGGCTTCGCCTTTCGCTTTTCTTCCCCAGAGTTGCGTGAGACACGATAAAAATGGCTTGGGCTTACTGAAAACCATCCTTGCTCCAAATATCTTTTTCTAATTTTATCCACTTCAATTGTATAACCTTGAGGCTACATTAATTCTGTCTCTTTTTTTTCATTCGCTCATTCTACAGCTCTTTTTTCCTTAACCACAGTCTCTCTCGTGCTGCTTGGCCTTCCTATGATATTTCAGATTTTTCCCTGTCTCTTCTCAGCAGGCTTAAACCTACTACAGGCACTGTGGCCTCTCTACAGTCCTCCTGGCACTCGCACACACGGAAGAACAGCATGGCCGGGTCAAAACCCTTCTGGCCCAGCTCAATCCCAAACCATTTGGCCAGCGACCAATCCAGGAGTCAAAACAGACCAAGGGAGAAAAGGTCTCTCCTGCTTTTACATCTAAAAACCATAACTATTCTATATTACTATAGAATGGAAAATTAATTCTATATTTTGCATATATCCCAGTTTTTATTAGAATACAATCAGAAAGTACAGGAAATTTGTACGCAGTATTAAAAAACCTGAAAGAAAAATAAGAAAAAGTTCTGTAGGCTACAGTGGTAAGTATTTAGTCTGACCAGCTTCATCGATATGCCAAGTTGACCCTTCCACAGCCCAAAGTACCTTAAATCAGGTCTTTTCAGAAGAGGCAGCAACCAAGAATCCAATTTTTTCAGAAAAGCAATAGGGTGAAAAGCTTAAGATATGCTAAAGCTCACAAAGATTGTAATGAAGATCAGTGGAAGACTATTAAGTAACAAATCCAGGTTTGAAATTTTGGGTTCCAATCATCGACAATGTTATTTATGTTCATTATACTATTGATAAAACAACAAACCTACTGGTGTGGGACTGTGGTAGCCTAGCGGGTAAGGTACTGGACTATGGACCAGAAGGTCCAGGGTTCAAATCCCACCTCTGCCAAGCTGCCACTGTTGGGTCCTTGAGCAAGGCCCTTAACCCACAATTGCTTGGACTGTAAGACTGTACCAATTGTAAGTCGCTCTGGATAAGGGCGTCTGCTAAATGCTGTAAATGTAATGGTGTCCTAAGACTTTTGACCAGTCCTGTACATGTCTGCAGAAATAGTGTGCTGAGGCATTGATCATGCATTTAAAACTGAAAGTATAAAATGCATGTTCCAAGAGCACTGGTCTGGCATCAGTTAAGAAAACAAAACAAAACAAAAAAAACTTTACAAATAAAATCAGAAGAAAAAAGCATCAGCATTCCGATTGTGTTTACTGCCTCCCATATTCAATCACCATAGAATAACCTCACACCCTGCCTCTGTGTGTTCAATGTCACAAAGCATGGGCACATAGCTTTGGCTGGCCACATGTTCACATTTGTACTCGACCACTACTCTGACCCAACATTCCTTCATTTTTCTCATTATCCATTTTGCCCATTGAAGTCTCCAGAGCAACCCAATACAAAAGCTATTGTACATATACCCACTCCCTACCCAAGCGGAACACTGAATCTTGACCAAATTGTGACATTCCACTAGCTTAAAACCCTTTGCAAGGCAAAACAGATGTGCTTTATTAATTCAACGGGTGTTGAAAAACACATGATTTGGTGTCTCTCACCCGAAAAGTACTCACCGGTTTTTGCCATAAAAGAACAATAGTTTACACCACGGATCATTGAAAATGGTGCGCTGTAGTTCTGAAGACGAGTTAGCAGTTGTTTAATGTTATAAAACCAAACAAAGACAAATTTACTGTTAGTGGGGCCCGCAAAAAATCCATTGGCTCATACCAAAACTTAAACTGTACAACAAGCATTACTAGACAGATTTCTGTATGTCAGTACGGCCATTTCAATCACTCCTAGCACCCCATATTACAAACAACGCACAACTGCACGGGGTGATTCAATGTTTCAGTTACGTAGTTATTTATTCTGCAATGCAGAGGACTCCTGATTCATGTCTAGCGCTGTATAACACTCAGTGCAACATCTGAGAAGTTCACTCTTACACTATGGTAGTCTAATGGGTAAGGTACTGGACTATGGACCACAAGGTCCAGGGTTCAAATCCCGCCTGTGCCAAGCTGCCACTGTTGGGTCCTTGAGCAAGGCCCTTAACCCACAATTGCTTGGATTGTAAGATTGTACCAATTGTAAGTCGCTCTGGATAAGGGTGTCTGCTAAATGCTGTAAATGTAAACACTCAGGTTCAAATGTGTATAGGTTGTGCAAGTACAAATAATTAACACAGAAGTTAATCTCCCTCTGGCAGTCATAAGCAATTCATTAGTCAACTACTAACATGATGTTTAATAATGTTAAACACAGTACAGTGCAAAAGTCTTAGGCCACCATTACACATTTGCTGTTTTAGCATAGATATAATGACTATATAGAACATGGTGTCGATAACAGGACCCGTTTTCAAACTTGGATTTGTCACTACACAGTAATCTTCATTCATATGGAACTGTGGTAGCCTAGCGGGTAAGGTACTGGACTCTGGACCAGAAGGTCCAGGTCAAATCCCACCTCTGCCAAGCTGCCACTGCTGGGTCCTTGAGCAAGACCCTTAATCCACAATTGCTTGGATTGTAAGACTGTACCAATTGTAAGTATCCCTGGATAAATGCGTCTGCTAAATGCTGTAAATGTATGAGATTTTGAATATCTTAGCCTTTTCACCCTGAAAGTGGTTTCTTGGATGCTACCGTCCCAAAAAGACCATTCCTGATCAAGCTTCTTCAGACTGTAGAAGGGCTTCCGATGAAGCTGCCAGATGGTGCTATTACTCAAATGTCACAGTGGTGCCTCGGTTCTTGTTGTTAATTCGTTCCAGAAGGCTTGTCAAGAACCAAAAATGACGAGTACCGAACAAAGTTTTCCCATAAGGAATATGTAGGGTTATGGAGTTGCATTATACATGTGCTCTCTGATTGATGACGGTGATATGTTCCAACATATCTTCCTGAGGAGTTTAACAAGCGGTCTATACTGTGTGATTGTGTAGATAATGGAAAGGATACTTTGATAAGTAAGGACAGGCAAGTTAACAGCAAGAAAATAGCAGAGATCTTCTCTGAGGGCTATTGTGAACCTATATCACTATATACTGAATCGTTGCTCATGAATTATGAATCTTGAATCGAGTTCCGGCTGAAGCGAGTCCCGCGGCACGACTCAAGCTTATAGCAAGTTTAATACAAGTGCGCCGAGTACCAAGCAAACCAAGAACCGAGACAATACCACTGTACTTGCCACCATTTTTTAACACTGCATCCAAATTTCCCCTATTTTCTGGTGGTATTCTAATCAAAAGACTGAAAACAATTATGAAGTACGTGGTCATTATACCATTGCTAAAATAATGGTACATCTAATCTAATGGTGACCTAAGACTTTTGCACAGTACTGTACATCAACTGCTATTAACTAGAAACTCTTCGCCCACTAGAAACTACTTGCCAGTCATTTTCTGCTTTTTGTAGTTCACATTGTTTGGATGTGTCAACCACCAATACGACTGCATCCTTAGTAATACAGTGACTTGCCAATGACCTAACTGTAGAAGTTATTCCGCATGCAGAACACCAGACGGAGAAAACGCAACTCATTTTATAACAGGCATGTAGTAATATCACGGGGTCATTTATTTAGTCAGCAATGCATAAAATAAAACAAAAGTAAGACCAATACCACAGACAACAGGGAATGGTACGACCAAACAAACCCCAAGCCAATATATATTATCAGCAAATTATATGAACCGTCGTTCCATGTGTGCTTTGATAAACAGGCTCAGTAAGGCAGGGTGTAAGCTGTAGGCCTGTATCGTCTTAAATGGTTCATTTAAAAATAACACACTGAAATGCAACTGTCTGTACAATGTGTACAAGTAAAGATCGTTTGAGCTTTTCCGGAGGGATACATTTTGCAAATAAGTGTGTGTGTGCTAGTGTGTACAGACACACATACACACGCACACAGGCAGCGCATGTACAAACTAAACAAAAGGCAGAGCTGCGTGTAGAAAAAGGCTGAGAACAGCAGCATAGGAAAAGAACTTACTGCAAAATTTAGAGCAGCAAAGTTCCTATTTGTTTTAATTGGCAGCATAACATGTGCTCCTGAATTTCTGTATTTGGTTCTACATTTATTTTATGCTCCTAGTTTTCTGAAAGTAGGAGCACATGTGCGCCCATGAAAAACGGTTACAGTCAAAGTCCGCACAGCATAAAATACATCAATGGATAACTCTGGAAAATCAGTCGAATCCTATCCAGCACTATCCTGTGTTCCAGGCCAGTATCGGCCCTAATACCAATTCTCAGCAGTGGACCGGTGCATCCAGACTTGGCATGCTAGCTGCCATACGGTAGTGCTTTTGTTTAACATTTTCGCTACGTAAATCTTTCATGCACCGATTACTCAGAAGCAGCGGCGTTCAACAGGCACGAGAGAACTTGGACGAGATGTAAACGTGCTCACAGACGGTCCATTCCTTATGCTCTGAAGAAAGAAAGAGCCAGGAGTGCATTGATTTGGTCAAAACTGGTTTGCTGCAACATAACTAATAATCAATTTGGATGGCTAAGGAGCCATCCAAGCAGGTTGGTGTGAATAAATCAACTGTGGGAGCAATTGTAAGACATACAAGACCATTGATAATCTCCCTCGATTTGCAGCCCCATGCAAGATCTCATCCCGTGGGGTCAAAATGATCATGAGAAGGGCAAAAATCCCAGAACTACGGAGGGACCTGATGAATGACCTGCAGAGAGCTGGGACCAAAGTAACAAAGGCTACCATCAGTAACACACTATGCCAAGGAGGACTCAGATCCTGCAGTGTCAGGCGTGCCCCCCTGCTTAAGCCAGTACATGTCCAGGCCCATCTGAACTTTGCCAGAGAGCATATGGATGATCCAGAAGAGGATTGGGAGAATATCATGTGGTCAGATGAAACCAAAATAACCAAAGTTTTTTGGTTAAAAACTTAACTCGTCGTGTTTGGGGGAAGAAGAATGCTGAGTTGCATCCCAAGAACACCATACCTACTGTGAAGCATGGGGTGGAAACATCATGCTTTGGGGCTGTTTTTCTGCAAAGGGGACAGAACGACTGATCCGTGGTAAGGGAAGAATGAACAGGGCCATGTATCATGAGATTTTAAGCCAAAACCTCCTTCCATCAGTGAGAGCATTGAAGATGGAACGTGGCTGAGTCTTCCAGCATGACAATGATCCCAAACACACCGCTCGGGCAACGAAGGCGTGGCTCCGTAAAAAGCAAGACCCTCACCCCAAGTGTGCTACGTTTCTTTTCTAAGCACTCCGAAAACTCCATATCCGTTTTTGCTTTCTTTAATTTCTCACTTTGAGATTTTCACCATCGTTCTCCAGGCTTTCAGCTACATTCCACCAGATATTTTCTTTAATATCCATGTTTTTAACAGTTAGTTGCCTGTCATATGAGCTCTTGTGCTCTGCTACCAGCAGGACGAGCTGTTCTGCCTGACAACCGAGGTCTGATTGGTCATCCTGATTTTAACGCATCCTAATAACGCAGACATTAGAACAGCGTCACAGTCCGTCAGTTTCAGACCCAATGTGAAGGATCTTTATCAAAACTTGACATGCGTTTTTTTTGTCCCTAACAATCTGAGTGTGAAAAGGCCTGTATTCTCTGTAAGATCAAACTCACACCTGGTCAGAGGGCACATAAACGAAAGGACAGGACACTGGTCAAAATGAAGTCACAGTCTTTACACTACTGTAACAAATATAGTGTATTTTCACAAGAAAACTGTGTAAACAATACATAAATGCAGACAGTGGAACACTACCATCTACACAGCGTCAGTAACGTTATCACATACGAAGCCTAAACTGTTAGAAACAACCAAAACCCTTTGTAATTTATGGAAATGCACCATAATTATAGATAATACAGTAACATACTATTAAAACCCTATGTAGGGGAAAGCCAACACAATTCACGCGGAGGGTATGATAGACCTGATACTTTTGTTTGAAGGAAGCCAAAAATGCACTGAGACAGCATTAAGAACACGGGAGATCAAGCAGATTAAACAGAAACTCAAAGTGAATGTGAGCCACTTTATACAGTTATAGGTAAGAGAGTCTATACAGGTAGGGGGGGAACAAATACAAGGTGCATATTATGTGTAAAAAAAATAAAAAAATAAAAAAAAATAAAAAAAAGAGTTCTCATTTGCACCCATGCACAAAAGGTGATTCATTAAGTTACTGTTTTTAATGCCATACAACAACTTACAAATATAAAAGACTTTTTTTTTTGTGCATCATTCTGGGTACACGCGCATCTGTGTTTAATAAATGCCATTGTGTAGAGATCAAATTGGGCGATGCTGCATACAAAGTAGGGGTGGATATTGGCAAGGACTTCCAAAACCAAGACATTTTGGACTTTCTTCCAACTTTGTGGGAACAGTTTGGGGGAAGCTCTTTACTCTTCCAGCATGACTGTGCCCCAGTGCACAAAGCAAGGTCCATAAAGGCATGGTTGGGTGAGTTTGATGTGGAAGAACTTTACTGGCCTGCACAGAGCCCTGACCTCAACCCTATCAAACAACTTTGGGATGAACATCAGTGTCTGACCTCACAAATGCCCTTCTGAATGAATGGGCAAAAATTCCCACAAACACAAATCCAAAAGCTTGTAGAAAGCTTTCCCAGAAGAGTGGACGCCATTATAGCTGCAAAGAGGGGACCGACTCGGGTTATATTAATGCACATGGATTTAGAATGGGATGTCATAAAAGCTCCTATAGGCATAATGTGTAGGTGTCCCAATACTTTGTCCATATAGTGCTTCTGCGCTTAGTATCACAGACACTGAAACTAAAAAATGCAAAGAAATAAAGGAATGCTTACCAGGACACTGTAAATGTGCAGACAGCGATACACCGGAGAAAAGTCCACCAACTCCTGAGCACCAGGCACCTACAGAACAAGTAGGATTAAAAGTGATTAGGTACTAATCATACGGCCAGAATTTTCTTTGAGAGGTTTATAGCGAACAGGAGAACAATATTGACCAAGATACTGGATTACTGACCAGAAGGCAAAGTGTTCAAATCCCTCGGCTAGTCTGCCAGTGTTGGGTCCCTGAGCAAGGCCCTTAACCCAAAATACAATCCTTGGAAAGTGCAAGTTACTCTAGATAAGGGCATCCGGTAAATGACTACATGTAATGTAAATGGTTTTCTAACTTAAATATGGATGCAGCAACACTGGACAGTTCTTTTTGTTTAAAGTTTGTGATTTTTATATGCTGACATTTTCCCACAAAATTATGGTTGAACCACATCACAGGAACATGCTCCTTCCATAGAAAAAGTTTTTCTGGTAACGTCATAAATAATATGCTATTGCACAAACGGAAGCTAGCAATAGACTATTACACGGCACATCAAATCCCACCTCTGCCAAGCTGCCACTGTTGGGTCCTTGAGCAAGGCCCTTAACCCACAATTGCTTGGATTGTAAGATTGTACCAATTGTAAGTCGCTCTGGATAAGGGCATCTGCTAAATGCTGTAAATGTCTCTGATCCTTTCTTTATTTTCCAATCTAGCCAATGATTATGAGACAAAGGTTTTTCCTAAAAATAAAAAAAAACGTTTCTTTCAGACTTTCAGTGCAAGTTCTGTATGTATGAATGTGGTTTTCCGACAAATTTCGTCTACCCGAGGCAGTGTTACACAATCGAAAAAAGAATTTATAGAAGGAATTTGACAAGACAAGACCTGTCACAACAAGACAAGACCCAAGACCCTAGGAAACTGGACACATAAGGGCGTCTGCTAAATGCTGTAAATGTACATAACCTCAAAGATACCGGATACCTTTTCTACCCATCTTTAACAAGGGTGCCAACTCACAAATTTGCCTTCAGTTTTGTTTTCCAGATGTGGGAAACATTTACATTTACAGCATTTAGCAGACGCCCTTATCCAGAGCGACTTACAATTGGTACAGTCTTACAATCCAAGCAATTGTGGGTTAAGGGTCTTGCTCAAGGACCCAACAGTGGCAGCTAAGCAGAGGTGGGATTTGAACCTTGGACCTTCTGGGCCAGAGTCCAGTACCTTACCCGCTAGGCTACCACAGTCCTAACCTAAGAAAAACCATCACAGAAAGTGTTCTACATAATCTGGGAGTTTGGTCCTCATCACTTTAGACATTTTTTAGTCATCTAAACAATATATAATAAATGCTGAAAAACCATTAAGAATTAACCAAAGTTACAAACACAAGCTCAGCGTTAAGGGAAAAAGTTGCACAAATCTGATACATTTGTCATTGTTGCTGTACACCAAACCTGACGTTTTCCTTTCCAGTGTGCCCCACTTACTCTCACCGGTCACTTATAGATGCACCTATTTCTTTCTACACTCTTCCATTTTATCAGTTCCACTTTCTACATAGAAGCACTTTGTTGTTCTAACATTACGGACTGCAGTCCATCCGTTTGTCTTTTCTGTAGTCCCCTTTACTCTGTTCATTAATGGTCTGCACCCCACACAGGAGTGAGGGTTGTTTCAGGACTTAAGCAGTGCTCACTCACTGTCCACTCCATTAGACACATCTACCATATTGCTCCATCTTTTGTAGCTCATCTGTTGTTGCACAGTTCATGTTAGTCATCCTAAAATTGTTCATCAATGCTCTCAGGATGCTGGTGGCTGGACATTTTTGGTAGGTGGCCAAAAACTAAAGCAGTAGTGCTGTGTCTGATTCACTCATACCAGCACAACACTGAGTATGATCCTCCACCCAAATAGTACCTGATCTGTGGGGGTCCTGATCATTAGAGAACAGAGTAAAGGGGACTAAAAGCATGTTGAGAAACAGATGGACTACAGACTGTAACTATAGAACTACAAAGTGCCTCTATATGGTAAGTGGAACTGATAAAACAAACAATTAATGTATAAACAAGGAGGTGTACCTAGGAAGTGTCCGGTGAGTGCATATAGCAACGCAACCACAGCCTTGAAGAGTGAAATCAGATTTGATGCAATTTTTTTCAGCTAAACAAGACCAGCTTTGATCTGATGCCTGCTGAAAGGCAAGCAGGGAAACAGAGGCAGCTGGGTCACAGCTTCAGAGGAAGAGCACCACTAAACAATATCCAAGAGCCATCAAGAAGAAAACAATTAACCACAGGCACCAGCGCCAGCTCAGTGGCAGGAGAGTGTTAGGACTGTGTGTACGAATGTTTTCCTCCCAGGACACTTGTTTGAAACCAAGCCTTTGAGTTGACGAGAAGGGTGAGGAGGTAGCACGGGGTTGATGTACTCACTGGTAACCACTATAATACCCTCGCTGGCACGAATGTTTGTCAGGAAGCCCTACCACAGATGACAGGCAGCCAGATTAAATCCTGGCACAAACTCTGCCTGTTTTCCAGCATCAGGAAAAGAGTGGAGTACATGAAGGGCTGGAGAGAGCAAGGGCTAAAAGGGGTCAACTGAAGGGTATAGTTAGCTCCATGAGTCACCGCGCGGTACACTATCTATATGGTACCGTGGAAACCTTTCAAGGCTGCAAGTTATACATGCAAGCCGCAGACAAAACATGGTGTGACATTCTCAAAAACAACAATCGTTTTGTGTTTAAATCAAAGTCAAAGTAAAGAGATCAATTGTCTCAATAACAAGACACGAACCAAAATGTTTACAGGGATCATGTAGGTCTCATGTTAACAGACTAGGTGGGTTGAACATCTGATAAACAACAGCATTTCTTCACCCGAGGCTTTGCGTCGGCTCTTTCTCAGCCTGTAGACCCACAAAACACATCGTCTGTGTTTGATTAGCATCCACAGCTGAAGAGCACATCATGCACGCTCCACACAGCTTTCAGAGTGCTGGTACAAACAGTGGTCGAGGTCCAATAACGAAGTGTTAGAGACATGAGCATCGATAGACAATGTATGAGCAAGGGTTTTTTTGGTGTTGTTTTGTTTACAGAGATTCAAATGAAAGCTTCATGATGTCAAATAAGCATCGCAATTATTTTACATAATCGCAATTAATTTAAATTATCGCAATTATGTAGGACTACAGTCATTTTCCATAGTTGTTCGATTTCTGCAATGTGATTTGGGTGTGCTGGGCTGAGGCAGCCAAGTCTGAATAAAAGAAATCAGTAAATGCATTCAGTGAGACGTAGTTGGTTTAACGAAAGCTTTTAACTTGGTGCTGTAACATGTTTAGAGGGCAGTGGAGAGTAATGGTGGTGTACTTGTTAGCTCTACAGTTAATTCAATACTTTTGGCATGTATGCTAGAAGAATGAGTTTTTTGTGGTACCTTGGTTCTCAAGCACCTCAGAACTTGTCGAATTTGCAGTGATTTAGGTTCACAATGGCCTTCAGAAAAGATCTATTCCATTTAAATAGTGTTTTTCTTTCATTTTAAAGATGTCTCCATGGGTTCTAAAAAAAAAATTCCTTTATAAGAGCCAACTGAAAGCGAAACACAAATTGCATGCTCCAGATCATCAAGAGTACACTTTTACTTTTTACTTTCAATCCATTACACACTAAATTACATGAGACTTTCTTATAAAATAAGTTGTGTTCATTATCTTAACTAACTGTAGGTTAAATGTAAGTGCTTTAAACATTTACTTGCTTATCATAGTATCCTTTCCATATCTCAGCTATGTCAAGTATGGACCGCTCTACCAAACATCGTTAAACTCCTCAGTTCATGATGCATTTAACTTACGATGACACAAAATGCAGCTTTTAAATGAAGGTGTTTATTATTAAGGGAGAAAAAAATCCAAACCTACATGGCCCTGTGTGAAAAAGTGATTGCCCCCTAAACCTAATAACTGGTTGTGCCACCCTTAGCAGCAACAACTGCAACCAAGCGTTTGTTATAACTTGCAGTGAGTCTTTTACAGCATTGTGGAGGAATTTTGGCCACTCATCTTTGCAGAATTGTTGTAATTCAGCCACATTGGAGGGTTTTCAAGCATGAGCCTTTTTAAGGTCATGCCACAGCATCTCAATTCAGACTCCAAAGTCTTCATTTGTTTTTTCTTCAGCCATTCAGAGGTGGACTTGCTGATGTGTTGTGGATCATTGTCCTGCTGCAGAACCCAAGTTCGTTTCAGCTTGAGGTCACGAACAGATGGCCGGACATTCTCCTTCAGGATTTTTTGGTAGACAGCAGAATTCATAGTTCCATTTATCACAGCAAGTCTTCCAGGTCCTGAAGCAGCAAAACAGCCCCAGACCATCACACTACCACCACCATATTTTACTGCTGGTATAATGTTCTTTTTCTGAAATGCTGTGTTACTTTTATACCAGATGTAAATGGGGGACACACCTTCCAAAGGCCTGCAGTTCTTTGGATGTTTTTGTGGGGTCTTTTGTGACTTCTTGGATGAGTCGTCGCTGTGCTCTTGGGGTAATTTTGGACGGCCGGCCACTCCTGGGAAGGTTCACCACTGTTCCATGTCTTTGCCATTTGTGGATAATGTCTCTCACTGTGGTTCGCTGGAGTCCCAAAGCTTTAGAAATGGCTTTATAACCCTTTCCAGGCTGATATATCTCAATTACTTTCTTTCTCAATTGTTCCTGAATTTCTCTGAATCTCGGCATGATGTGTAACTTTTTTAAGGATCTTTTGGTGTACTTCACTTTGTCAAGCAGGTCCTATTTAAGTGATGTCCTGATTGAGAACAGGTAATAATCAGGCCTGGGTGTGGCTAGAGACAGTGAACTCAGGTGTGATCAACCATAGTTAACTCATGTCTTAACAAGGCGGTGCAATCACTTTTTCACACAGTGCCATATAAACACCTTCATTTAAAAACTGCATTGTGTTTACTTGTGTTGTCTTTGACTAATATTTAAATTGGTTCGATGTTCCGAAACACTTGTGTGACAAATATGCAACAAAATAGGAAATCACTTTTTCACACCACTGTAATGCCTTACACAGCGTGGATTTTCTGGGGATGTGGAACAAATGAACTGAATTTACATTATTCCTTATGGGAAAAATTGGCTGTTCTCGTAATTTCTGTTCTCGACAAGCCTCCTGGAACGAGTTAATGATGAGAACCAAGGTACCACTGTAATTGAAATTATTGCAATTATTTAGGACTACAGTAGTTTTCCATAGTTGGTAGCTTTCAGCAACAATCAGAATGTGAATAAGGTGTACTGGGTTGAGGCAACCGAGTTTGAATAAGAGAGCGCAGTAAATGCATTCAGTGAGAAGTAAATGGGGTTATCAAAAACAAAAACAAAAAAAAAAAAAATCTATCTTGGTGCTATGACATGTCTAGAGGGCAGCACTGAGTAATGTTGGTGTATGTTAGCTGTGTAAATGCTAGATATGAGGGTTTTTTTTTTCTTTTGCTGGTCTGTTCACTTTTATCATGCTTTGCATTTTTATTTGTATCCAGTAAAACCTTGACATGAGTCTAATTTGTTCTGTGAACTAATTCCGAACACTAAAACTGAACACTTCCTCCTAGTGGCGGATGGTGTATTTTCACTCACTCGTAACTCAGATATTCACCCGCTACATAAAGCAAAAAAAAACCTGTCGACCAGCTGACATGTCATATCTCAAAAAACTCATTAGTTGGGACACTCGTAAATGTAAGTACCACTGTAATTGTAGGCATGTGTGTGAGTTCTTGGGTGCATCATTTTGATCATCTTAATCAGGAGTAGCTGCTAATCAAACATGGCTAGTAAGCTAGATGGCTGTTCAGTCACTTTAGTGGTGTTCAGTGAACAGACAATTACATTTGTTAAATTTCATTAATCACCATTATTTTTGTGAAAACTAACTTCATGGTTGTGACAGGCCTAAGCATGACGCAGCAAGAATGAATTTCTGTGCTTTTTAAACCAGAAGTTCAAATCGGCATATAACTGGAACCAAAACTCAAGATTAAAGGAAGTATCAAGGTTCTTCTCTGTACTGGCACTCAGGTGGAGAAATAAACTCCCACTGGATGCCTGCAAGGTATCTTTTAAATGGACTGTGGTAGCCTAGTGGTTAACGTTTTGGACTATAAACCAAAAGGTCCAGGGTTCAAGTCCCACCTCTGTCAAGCTGCCACTGATGAGTTCCTGAGCAAGGGCCTTAACCCGACATTTCTTGGATTGTAAGACTGCAACAATTGTAAGTCGCTCTGAATAAGGGCGTCTGCTAAATGACGTAATGTAAATATTAAAATAAATAAATAAAATGACTCTTTGTGATTGTGTTCTAGTTGGATTGTGTTCTTGGATTATTGCTTATTTGTACTAACATGAGGTAATGTCTGCTAAGAAGAATACAAAGCCCTTCTGCAAGTCGCTCTAGATAGGGGCATCTGCTAAATGCTGTAAATGTAAATAAACCCATTATTGGACGGAACCTTTTACGCTGAAATTGGGGATTGCGAGATAGCTATGCGAGTACAAGTTTGAATCAACGCATCGCGAGGCTTGTATCAACAGCAGCAAGGTGGACAACCTTAGTAATTGTAGGTGCTGAAATATATAATGATGGCTATACTACAGTTATTTATATGCGCCGCAACCTTCACCAGGAAAAGCTGAAGAAAGCAGAGACTGTGTCTCAATTTTATCATTTGAACTCAGTTCTCACTGTAATTTGTAGTGCTGGTCCATGCATCCTTCATTATGGCCACTCACCTCATCGTCATCCTCATACTCCACATCTAGAATCCCAGAGTCCTCTTCTGAAAGGGGACTGCCACCTGTCCGGTCCACCTCTGTGCCAGACCCCATCTCCTTACGCAGTCTCCATCCACTGCCTGTCCGCTGCTGACGTGTAACAGTGCTGTCGCGAGAGCTCCGTACCTGTGCCTGGAAAAAATACACACTCCTGGTCAGAAGGAAGCAAGGCAATAAAGCTGTCTTTTGAGAGAAGGACTGCTATCTGCTATGAATGCTATGAATGAACAATATAAGGAAAACTAAGCATGGTACAGTAATTGTCAGTTTTTCCCAGGGTGGGTCCAAACTAGAGCCTGATCGGTCACCAGCCATAACCGGTGATCAGTCTCATATATCCTGTTCTCTGCTGGTCACCTTTAACTTGTGCAGTGCATGATGACGACAGCGACACAACCATCACGGTGCTTTTACTAACTTTAATTCAGAATTCAGTTCATGTGTGTATGAAGCTCTAACACGACTTAGTTGATCGCGGTTTGGTTGTGAGACCAGACGCATATTTATGCATCAAATAGTCTCTCTCTACATAGCGCAATACTAAGTATATATACTAATGAGGGGGTAGTGATCCATTTCAGACACAGTCACATCTTCAGCACGGAAACACTTCAGCTTGCAATGCATGCACAGCGAAAATCAGCCATGGAGGAACAACTCTGAAACGTTCAGAACAATAAAGTTAATACGATGTTTAAAAGAGCATCATCCCAGTGAATATGACAAAGCTAACAAAGGCAAAAAGGTTAAAGCTAAAGCTGGTGAGAGCACAGAGCCTGCTATCTTTCATTGAGGAAGTCGCAATTAAAAGAAAAGTTGAACAAAGATGTTTCCGTATGCTGTCATTTATCATTTTTAAACAGAAAGACAATCAGAATCTGCCAAAATCGGAAACAGCCAGTCATGTTTCTTGTTTGAAAAAGAAAAAAGAAATTGGCAAATCGGAATCGTCCAAGGAAAGTGCAATCGGTGCATCTCTAGTCTAAACCAGTAGAGACATTGTGATTACTGTGGTGGGACTGCGGTGGCCTAGCGGTTAAGGTACAGGACTATTGATCAGAAGGTCCAGAATTCAAATCCCACCTCTGCCAAGCTGCCACTGTTGGGTCCTTGAGCAAGACCCTTAACCTACAATTGATTGGATTGTAAGATTGAATTAATTGTAAGTCACTCTGGATAAGGGCGTCTGCTAAATGCTGTAAATGTAAATGTGATTAGGACCTCCATCTAGAACACATAGGTGTAAGTACAAAGCAGTACCCGACGTAAAATGTGAAAATAATGACTCTTCAACAGCTAGACCAACCCCAATGCTTAAAGTCAAGCACATAACACTCACTGAATAATGAAGTATGGAGGACTCTCAAATCATGGCCAACAGACAAAAATGGACTTCTTCACAACACGGAAAACACAGATTATACCCCACTAGGTTAAATAAAGAAGATGGCCAAAATACATTTTAATGATGATGATATAACACATGGCCAGCAGTTCACGTAAATACATGCCTACCACCAAAAAAAATGGTCTAGAAGGTTGGAAAACACGCATGTTATTTTGTGGGCAAATATCAACATGGAAGCATATTCCTGCTGTAAGATGACACTTCTATTAAGTAATACCATTGCCATGAATGGCTGTACTTGGTCAGCAACAATGTTTACATAGGTGATGTGTGTCAGACCAACATCCACATTAATGGCAGGACCCAAGTTTTGTCAGCAAAGCACTGCCCAGAGCATCACAGTGTTATTCACTTCAACTGTCATTGGTTTTAATATTATGGCTGATTGGTGTATTTTGTATCCCCAAAGTACCACAGTCTATGATAAATGTTCTACACACGATGTTGACACTGATTCTGATGTGTAAAATCACTGAGCAACATCACTTCAATTCAAGGCAGAGCCAAACATCATAAAATGCTACATATGCTGTCTGGTAGTTACCTCATATATAACAAAAACCACTGACATGTGAAGCAAAACTGATGGTGTGATGATCTGGGCACTGTTCTGTTCAGAAACCTCGAGTCCTGGCATTCACATGGATGTTGCCACCTACTTAAACACTGTTGCTGGCCAAGTACTCCTCTTCATGGCAATAGTATTTCTTTCAGCAGGATAATGCTCCCTGCCTCACTGCAAAAATTCTACAGGTACGGTTGAGGAACATCAGAAAAATACCTCCAATTCCCCAGATCTCAATTCAATCAAGCATCGGTGGGATATGCTGGACAAACAAGTCCGGTCCATGAAAGCCCCACCTCGCAACTTACAGAACTTTAAGGATCTGCTGCCTGCATTTTGGTGCAAGGTACCACAGGACACCTTCAGAGGTCTTGTGGAGTCCATGCCTCGACGGGTCGGACTCGGTTGCACAAAGGAGGCCTACACAATATCAGGCAGGTGGTTTTAATGATACGGCTGATCGGTGTATACACTGAGCAGAGAGGAACAGTAGTCCTGTTACAACAGACAACAGACTGATGAAGGAGCATGACATCACTATAATGTCATCAGATGTGTGGTCTGCTTGTGTATGTAATATGAGGAAGGTCATCAATCTCCCTCTACAGTACTTTATAGGCAATACAATGTGTTTCTCATCAAGTGTGTGTACTATGCAGGGCTGGGGAAGTGCTGTCGAGATGCTCGAACCCTGCTACATGACCTTCACTACTGAAACTGCAGAGCAAGCATGAGCAGAGTACGGATGTGCACTATTTTTGCTATTCTAACGTCAGTTTTATTAAACAGATAGAATTTCAATATCCCCAAAACACAATATATAACAGTCCTTTTTGCATCAACTCACAAAGTGTCACTTTCTGACAGACTGGAATCAAAGACACTCACATAGTTGCTGTATTAGGAGACATCACACATTTTGAAGAGGGAGAATTTAAAAGGTTTAACGTGAACAAAGCTTAACATCTAAAATATGACCTAAAACATCATCAGATTTTCACACAAGTCCTAAAAGTAGATAAAGAGAACCCAGTTAAACAAATGAGACAAAAATATTATACTTTCTCATTTATTTATTGAGGAAAACGATCCACTATTACATATTAGTGAGTGGCAAAAGTATGTTCCACTTTGCTTTCAGTATCTGGTGTAACCCCCTGTGCAGCAATAACTGCAGCTAAACATTTCCTGTAACTGTTGATCAGTCCTGCACACCGGCTTGGAGGAATTTTAGCCCATTCCTCCGTACAGAACAGCTTCAGCTCTGGGATGTTGGTGGGTTTCCTCACATTAGCTGCTCGCTTCAGGTCCTTCCACAACATTTCCATTGGATTAAGGTCAGGACTTTGACTTGGCCATTCCAAAAAACATGAACTTTATTCTTCCTTAACCATTCTTTGGTAGAAACGGCTTGTGTGCTTAGGGCTCGTTGTCTTGCTGCATGACCCACCTTCTCTTGAGATTCAGTTCATGGACAGATGTCCTGACATTTTCCTTTAGAATTCTCTGATATCATTCAGAATTCATTGTTCCATCAATGATGGCAAGCCGTCCTGGTCTAGATGCAGCAAAACAGGCCCAAACCATGATACTACCACCACCATGTTTCACAGATGAGATAAGATTCTTTTACTGGAATGCAGTGTTTTCCTTTCTCCAAACATAACTCTTTTAAACCAAAAAGTTCTATTTTGGTCTCATCTGTCCACAAAACATTCTTCCAATAGCCTTCTGGCTTGTCCACGTGCTCTTTAGCAAACTGCAGACGAGCAGCAATGTTCTTTTTGGAGAGCAGTGGCTTTCTCCTTGCAACCCTGTCATGCACACCATTGTTGTTCAGTGTTCTTCTGATGGTGGACTCACGAACATTAACATTAGCCAATGTGAGAGAGGCCTTCAGTTGCTTAGAAGTTAACATGGGGTCCTTTGTGACCTCGCCAAATATTGCACGCCTTGAAAGTGATCCTTGTGGGTCGAACACTCCTGGGGAGGGTAACAATGGTCTTGAATTTCCTCCATTTGTACACAATCTGTCTGACTGTGGATTGGTGGAGCCCAAACTCTTTAGAGATAGTTTTGTAACCTTTTCCAGCCTGATCAGCATCAACAACTCTTTTCCTGAGGTCCTCAGAAATCTCCTTTGCTCGTGCCATGCTACACTTCCACAAATGTGTTGTGAAGAGCAGACTTTGATAGATCCCTGTTCTTCAAATAAAACAGGGTGCCCACTCACACCTGATTGTCATCCCATTGATTGAAAACACCCGACTCTAATTTCACCTTCAAATTAACTGCTAATCCTAGAGGTTCACATACTTTTGCCACTCACTAATATGTAACATTAGATCATTTTCCTCAATAAATAAATGACCAAGTATAATATTTTTGTCTCATTTGTTTAACTGGGTTCTCTTTATCTACTTTTAGGACTTGCGTGAAAATCTGATGATGTTTTAGCTCATATTTATGCAGAGAAATAAATTCTAAAGGGTTCACAAACTTTAAAGCACCACTGTACATTAAGCGTTTTACTTATAATAGGATTAAATGGGAAGAATAAGCTTAATTTGAAAATGATTACTTTTTGTTGTAATCTAGATAGCCTCTATACCTAAACATTTTTTTCACCATTTTGGAATCAATAAGAACCAGAATCAATAAGCAGAATCAGAATCAATAAAATGCCAAAGATACAAAAACCTAGCTGCCAGTAATTCTGAAATGCAGATTCAATTTCAAATAACTAATCATGATTAGCCCTAACCTCGGACTACAAAAGTCTTTAATATTAAATATACTGTAATACTGACGTATTCATTTTAGACCAAGACCAGGTTTAATCCAACATTAAGTAACAGACTAAATGAGTAACAGCAATGCAATGTTTGAAGACGCATGCAGTCCATATATTCATCTCTAACACACACTTTTTCACATCCTTCTTACGACACACGGGCGCACCCACACACGCAGACAGGCAGACGCACACAACACAAACTACCATTGTAGGGCTGTCTTTGCGTCACTGGTTCCTTCAATATATTTATCTTCAGATCATTTGTTAGTGAAATTAAAACAATCACAGGCACAAGGACTGGACCTAATTTCCAACGGGAACCAGTCCATCAGCCTGGATCAGAATCCCTACACAAACAGCCTCCTGTTATTAGCGGTCTGCTCACTTCACTTGAGTTGGGGATGAAGATGGAAAGTTGGTGGGGGTGGAAGCTTCGTAAGCCCAAGAGACACCATGTTGTTTGAGTTGTAGAATGGATCACCCCGGGTCAAGCTTTTGCTTTGTTGCTGTGCGTTATCTCACGCAGACATGGGTATGATAAATAGTAGCTGCCCTGTCAATCTCTGGGTCTCGAATTGCAATGCCTAATGTGAGCACAAGGTCCTTTATCTTAGACATGAATGTGAAGGCTGTTAACTAAGAGTAAGAGGAAAGCCCCACTTGAGAGAGAGAGGAAAAAAAACATAAAACAGGAGATCCCAACACATCTAAGACAGTACTAGTGAAGCTAAAGTTAGTTGCATCAGGCATTGACATCATGGAAATAGTCCATCTGTTTAGGACAAACCAGAATTCAGAAAACAGGAGACTATTGTATGAACAGGCCAAGTCGTGGAGTAGACGTTTGCAGATTGATTTCTTGGAGAATTTGAGAACTTATGTAAGCAGAAGCAACATTTGAACTTGATTTACCTTGCCCTTGGTTTACTTAGGAAGAACAATGCCATATTGCATCCGTCAGCAAGGCTTGAGTTACAACCAAACTCCACAAACACACACACACAGACCAAAACGACAAACCATACAAGGCTCAAAGACATGCAGAAAAAAAATAACTTCAGCAGAAGGAATGTGACCCACTGGCAAGTCAAAGTTGGACAGCCACTATGTTACGAGATTACCAAAGTTTAAATCTTGGTTAAACCCACTGCCAACAACATTCCACCTCAGTAGGACACAGAACGCTGCAGGACACGCTCTCTGTTGCACTCTGCTTCCATCTAGAGGAAACCAGTGAGTATGCACAATGAGTGTGTGCACATACCGGTACACTGCCTAGAACATCCAGTACTCAACACCAGATTTTAAAAATATGGAGACGGAAGCACACCGCCTTGCACAATATTTGAACAACAAATAAAGTTCAGCACATCAAAAAGAACGCTTGGTACTATGTGCGGAACAAACACATCCAACTGCAATTAATTTGATTGACATCAGCGCGATCGACTGGTAGCATGCGCTTCAGTAATCTGATAATCGGAAAAATCATTAAATCAGTAAGTAATTACATTTCTTTCAAAAGTGTGACCAGCTACAGGGGTGCTTGAAAGTTTGTGAACCCTTTAGAATTTTCTATATTTCTGCATAAATATGACCTATATTTCATGCAATAGGGCTGCAACTAACGATTATTTTAATAATTGATTAATCGGTCGATTACTTTTTCGATTAATCGATGAATCGGGTTTTTCTAAAAAAACTTTCCATGTCTTTATTCAGAAATACAACATTAATTAACAGAGCAAATAAGTGCTTACAATAAATGAATAATAATAAATTAAATGTATTAATAAATTAAAATAAATTAAACAATAAAGAAAAATAAGTGCATCGCTGATGCAAACACTACATACAAACTCATTCACGCTCTTTCTTTAGGAACTTTGCATTGCAAGCCAAACATGTTAGCATGTCAACATGCTCCTGGCTAAAGCTGGCTCTCTTTTTAGAGACTATATTTCCTGCCACAGAAAATAGATGCTCAGACAGAGTTGAAGGACCAGGAATGCATAAATAGGACTTGGCTAGCCTGGCCAATATAGGATATCTGTCTCTGTTAACCCAATCACTGTCATTATCCAGCTAAGAAGCAGAAAACCAGCATAAACCGTGCTGTGCCCGTTTGCATAGTGTGAGTGCGCCGTTACGTTTCCTCACTTCAAAACGGAACAAACTCGGGATATTGTGGTGACTTACGCTGTTGTTGAGCTCCTTTCATCCTCATCGGTGACTGCAACATGTTTCCATTTTGAGGGCTGTATCAGCACCGGGGTGCTCCCGTGCCAGGTCAGATCACTTTTGCAAAGCTTGCATGTTACACATTTTTTGTTATGTGAAGCGTGAAGTGCTCCGACGCTTGTACAAGTGATTTAATTCTTAACGCTAACTTATTTTGAAGATTCCGCGTCCAAATTCAATCACTCGTGTTTTTTTCCAGCGCTGAAGAAGTGCCGCAAGTAATGTAAGCGGATACGACAATGCGAGGGACACAAATCATGCGACAACGAATCGATAATGAAATTCGTTATCGACACTTTTAATAATCGATTATTATCGATATTATCGATTCGTTGTTGCAGCCCTAGAACCCAATTCAACAAATGAGACAAAAATATTAAACTTGGTCATTTATTTATTGAGGAAAATGATCCAATATTACATATTAGTGAGTGGCAAAAGTATGTGAACCTCTAGGATTAGAAGTTAACTTGAAGGTGAAATTAGAGTCAGGTGTTTTCAATCAATGGGATGACAATCAGGTGTGAGTGGGCACCCTGTTTTATTTAAAGAACAGGGATCTATCAAAGTCTGCTCTTCACTACACGTTTGTGGAATTTAAGGGCTAAGGGCCTTGTACAAGGACCCAATAGTGTCAGCTTGAAAGAGATTGGATTTTCGGTCCACAGTCGTATACCTTGACCACAGTCCAGTGACAAATGACGGCACTGACGACTGACGGCAGAATTAAGAGATTCACGCAACGGCAGAGCACAGCTTGCAGCAAAATTAGCAGATAGAATGCTCCTCAGCACTCCATGTTGTCTTGTTTCCATTTGCTCATGAAGTTTTTTCAGGCCTCCCAGCAATGATCCCATAGTGCTTTATATGTTTGTGGGAGCAGGGCTTTAGTAGCCCATCTTCCATTTCAGGTTGCGTGAGGATGACAAGCACATGCCACACATAATACAATGCAGGTGTCTTTCACATACATGCGACACAGAGCTTAAACAGAGCTGTAAAATACAGCTGACCTTGCTTAAAATCCACTAAGAAAATCTCAGAAACGGCAAGTTACCAGGGAAGCAGTGCTTTGTGGGTAATAAAGAGTGTGGAGGACAGTGACAAGTCATAAACTGTCATCTTTACTTACTCTACGTTTCTTGCTACAAATGGTGACGTTAATGCATCTTATCCCTGGATTCTGCCATTCCCAGGCGTCTGCGTCTCCACCCAATCACGTAACAGCTACCAATTCAGGGCGGTGACAACTAAAGCCTGAAAATTCCTCTTAAAGCTATAGATTTTGCAACACCACAAGGCAGATGAACATACTTAGAGAAAAACATAAGCCGCCGTTTTAGTCAGCAATATTACTGTGTGACACACTGTATCATAACCATGGTATGTACTTTACTGGCATTTTATGCTCCCCCACACACACACACACACACACACACACACGTTTGTTTCACTACCCTGTTGGGGACTTTATTAACAATGATTACTGCAGCCAAATAACCTAACCCTAACTGCAGTTTCTCTAAAAAAAAAAATTTAATTAATTTTAAAAAAACTATTTTCCTCACGAGGACCAGCAACATGTCCCCACATGGTAAAAATTTCAACTCTTTCTATCCTTGTGAGGGCATCATCTCCCCAACAATATATAAACAGGACCCGCTCACTCACACTTGTCTTACTATACAGTGGTGCTTTAAAGTTTGTGAACCCTTTTGAATTTATTTCTCTGCATAAATATAACCTAAAACATCATCAGATTTTCACATAAGTCCTACAAGTAGATCAAGAAAACCAAGTTAAACAAATCAGACAAAAATATTATACTTGATCATTTATTTATTGAGGAAAATTATCCAATATTACATATTAGTGAGTGGCAAAAGTATGTGAACCTCTAGGATTAGAAGTTAACTTGAAGGTGAAATTAGAGTCAGGTGTTTTCAATCAATGGGATGACAATCAGGTGTGAGTGGGCACCCTGTTTTATTTAAAGAACAGGGATCTATCAAAGTCTGATCTTCACAACACCTGTTTGTGGAACTGTATCATGGCATGAACAAAGGAGATTTATAAGGACCTCAGGAAGAGAGTTATTGATGCTCATGAGGCTGGAAAAGGTTACAAAACTATCTCTAAAGCATTTGGACTCCACCAATCTACAGTCAGACAGATTGTGTACAAATGGAGGAAAGTCAAGACCATTGTTACCCTCCCCAGGAGTGGTTGACCAACAAAGATAACTCCAACAGCAAGGCGAGTAATATTTGGCAGGGTCACAAAGGACCCCAGGGTAACTTCTAAGCAAATGAAGGACTGGTTAATGAGTTCACCATCAGAAGAACACTGAACAACAATGGTGTGCATGACAGGGTTGCCAGGAGAAAGAACAGAAAGGTTGCTCCAAAAATAACATTGCTGCTCATCTTCAGTTTGCTAAAGATCACGTGGACAAGCCAGAAGGCTATTGGAAGAATGTTTTGTATACAGGCAAGACCAATAGAAGTTTTTTGTTTAAAAGAAAAGCGTTATGTTTGGAGAAAGGAAAACACTGCATTCCAGCATAAGAACCTTATCCCATCTGTGAAACATGGTGGTGGTAGTATCATGGTTTGGGCACGTTTTGCTGCATCTGGGCCAGGACGGCTTGCCATCATTGATGGAACAATGAATTTTGAATTATAGAAAACTCTAAAGGAAAATGTCAGGACATCTGTCCATGCACTGAATCTCATGAGAAGGTGGGTCATGCAGCAAGACAACGACCCTAAGCACACAAGTCGTTCTACCAAAGAATGGTTAAAGAAGAATAAAGTTAATGTTTTGGAATGGCCAAGTCAAAGTCCTGACCTTAATCCAATCAAAATGTTGTTGTGGAAGGACCTTGAAGTGAAGCGACCTGAAGTGAGCAGCTATGTGAGGAAAACCCACCAACATCCCAAAGCTGAAGCTGTTCTGTACGGAGGAATGGGCTAAAAATTCCTCCAAGCCGGTGTTGCAGGACTGATCAACAGTTACAGGAAACGTTTAGTTGCAGTATTCCTGCATTAGAGGGGTTCACACCAGATACTGGAATGAAAGCAAAGGTCACATACTTTTGGCTTCTCCCACTAATATGTAAATATTGGAAGGACCTGAAGTGAGCAGCTAATGTGAGGAAACCCACCAACATCCCAGAGCTGAAGCTGTTCTGTACGGAGGAATGGGCTAAAATTCCTCCAAGCCGGTGTGCAGGACTGATCAACAGTTACAGGAAACGTTTAGTTGCAGTTATTCCTGCATAGAGGGGTCACACCAGATACTGAAAGCAAAGGTTCACATACTTTTGCTTCTCACTAATATGTAATATTGGATCATTTTCCCCAATAAAAAATTGACCAAGTATAATATTTATGTCTTACTTGTTTAACTTTGTTCTCTTTATCTACTTTTAGGACTTGTGTGAAAATCTGGTGATGTTTTAGGTCATATTTATGCAGAAATACAAAATATTCTAAAGAGTTCACAAACCACTGTACTTGTGAGGACTTTCCATTGACATGAATGACAATGAAGGACTCATTCACTGAAATAACTCTGGTCAGGGTTGCAGAAGAGCCGGCGCCTAGTCAGGCCACCAAGCCATCGTATGATCATATAACCACTGTACCACCATGCCACCAAAATGAAGGATTACTGCAGTTCATTAATGCTACACCCAAACCTACGCCTAACCCTAACCTCAGTAACCTTATGCAAGTCTTTTTGGCTCTTTTGGTTTAATCAAATAAAAGTTGCCATTGTTGTTAAAAAGGTGTTAAAGAAGTGAGGACTCGGCAGTCAAAAGTCCAGGTTTTCCTCAAGTATAGCAAAACAATGCATGCACACACGCATGGTAAAAATGAAAGGAAAGGCCTTGCCCCTCACACCTGCTTTTAATTCAACATATTAGACAAGTATTACCTTTGGATCATATTAGACAAGTATTACCTTTGGATACTGTGATAGCCTAGTGGTTAAGGTACTGGACTTTGGACCAGAAGGTCCCGTGTTCAAATCCCACCTCGGCCAAGCTGCCACTGTTGGGTCCTTGAGCAAGGCCCTTAATCCACAATTGCTTGGATTGTAATACTGTACCAATTGTAAGTCGCTCTGGATAAGGGCGTCTGCTAAATGCTGTAAATGTAAATGTAAATGGATACTAGCTATTGGAACAATTTTCTCCAAATTTGTGCTCAACGTTTTGACTTTGGTCTGTAGTGTTTTGTGAGGGTGGATCTTCAGGTGCTTCTTGCACATGGCTGTTTACTAAATAAGAGTTTGAAAGATCTCTAGCACATGGAGTATTCATTCTTTAACCATACTTAAATAGTTTATTTTCCTTGCTTAACCAGATTTTGTTACAAAAAATAACATGCATGTTCTTAATCAGTATCCTTGTTCAATACTAAAATGCATCAAGTTTTACTGAAATTACCCCAAAGTTAAATGAATACAGCAAAACCCTTCTTGTTTGAAACGTTGAAAGGCGCCTGGCATAACCACTGTGAGAGACCAGTGGGGGAAGAAAGATTGACTTCTGTTTAATTTTCCTCCAAGTATCTGAAATCCTCCCATACCACATATTTAAACAAGTTTGGATGTCAACAGTTTGAGCCATCATTATTCTCTACTGTTCTGCCAGTTAAACAGTAATTAGGATGACGTCACCAAGCTGGCTGTTAATATTTCAGGTCACTAAGTTGCAGTTTTAAGATGGAGCATGCATCCTGACCCATAAAAGACTATTCTATTGTATTCGTCTTTTTTCTTAGTCATCAATGCTAAAACAAATCCAGAGAAAGCCACCTAATCCAAAGGATAGTGGGTGCATATCTGCATGCTCTATTTCCTGTGTGGAAAAACTGATTTCAGAAAATATTGTGGCACAGGGGACTTCTGATTGGAGCTCCTGTGGGCAGAGTCACATCAAGTGTATTTATTTTCCTTCTGTACTCTCATATTATACCATCATCCCTTCATAATTAGGCACTAAACAAAACTCCACAAAGGTGGAGGCTACTCACAGATAGGAAGCAGAAGAAGAAATCGGAAGGTGTAGCTAAAAGTAAAAACACATTCAGAACACCATCTACTTTTTAAATGCATACAACATAGTTCTGAAGTTACAGGTCTAAATACTCTGATGAGAGACAGGATAATTCTAATAAGCATAATTTGGCCTGTGGTAGCCTAGCGGTTAAGGTACTGGACTATGGACCAAAAGGTCCAGGGTTCAAATCCCACCTGTGCTAAGCTGCCACTGTTGGGTCCTTGAGCAAGGCCCTCAACCCACAATGGTTTGGATTGTAAGACTGTACCAATTGTAAGTCGCTCTGGATAAGGGCGTCTGCTAAATGCTGTAAATGTAAATGTAAATGTGATGCAGGATGAAGACCCAAATCTGAAAGGCTAGTGGAATCCTGTGTTCTCCTAGTGATGGGGTTGATCAATTTCACCATTTGTGGGTTGTTAGGAACTTGTTAGGAACTAACAACCCACAAATGCTGAAAAAAGTGAGTTTTAGATACAACCCCAAATGAGAAAAGACTGGGCAATATTGAAAATGGAAAAAAATAAAATAAAATCTTACACTTGCATTGACTTATTTTATTGCAGACGGTACAAAGATATTTCACGTTTTGTCTGGTCAACTTCATTTAATTTGCTAATAAAATTCTACACTAATACTGCCACCACAGAAGTGTAAAATTACCTTACCCTGACAGACCCTGGCTTTTGAACTTCTAGCTGATAAGTCTGGATGGTCCTCATCTTTGGTCTGGAGCGCACAGCCTGCATTTCCTCCAAAAAAAAGATCTGGAATACTGATTGGTCTGACAACACTACTCATTTCCATTGTGTGAATCTATCCCAGATTCCTCCGAGCCCAGAGAAGTCAACGCCTCGTCTAGACATGGGAACATCAGGTGCCTTTTTTTGCACAGTAACGTTTTATGTGGCATTTGTGAATGCAACTCCAAATTTAACTAAAGAATATCACATCCGTTATTTAGTTTCTGACCTCTTTTTCCCCCACAACTTTTTTTGGGATGTGTTGCAGGCCTGAAAAGCAGTGTATTAAAAAATGAAAAGAAGTTGACCAAACATGTAATATCTTTTATACTGTCTGCAATGAAACACTTTTGCATTTTCCATACTGGCCCAACTTTCTTATTTGCAGTTGCAGATATGATTGACCAGCGCTCATGTCCTCACAGTGCTGATCCCAATACAGCATACATGCTGTTAGCTTGAATGAGCCATGTCACTTCAACATTAGATGGATCCAAAGTATAAAATATGACTGCATAGCCAAGTGGATCAGAAGATACGTTAGATTCAGTCCACCAGTTTAGGTCGATTCAGCCCAACACTGAGATGTGCTATTGTAGTATTGCATCCATAATCAACATCGCTTACTCAGACATGGAGAATGCAAATACAGAGTGCATGTTCTGAGCAGTTATAAGTCACGACAATCATGACTTGAGCTGAACTCAAGTCCAAGCAGTTGATCGATGGGTCTGTCATATTCTGCTGATGTTAACTGATGGACGGCCATAAACTTAATACAAACATGTGCACCCGTGCAAATCCCACCACACTGGCACATACTGCTGTGCGCGCACACGATCCCCTGGGACATCCTCTTGGCGCCTGCCGTGCCGCACTGTTTGTTTACTGGGAGCGGTAACAATTTCATGATGAAGGGACCTGGTAGTGATTATGCCGGAAGAAATGGGGGGGGGGGGGGGGGGTTAGAAAAGATGAGGGAAGAGAGGACAAGAGCAGAGGCAGTGGTGGAAAAGGATGGGATACGGAGAGAAAAGCCAAAAGAAAGAAAAAAGAGGAGCAATTTCTAAAAGGCTTGGGGAAATCTCTTGCGTACTAGACATTCCTCCATTTTCCTCATCTTGGACCAATAATCAGTAAATCAAAGCAGGGCTTTTCTGCATTCCTCTGAAACGTCCATTCAGTTTCTCTCATGTGCTCCCTTGGTCCTCTCCATCACTCTTCAGCTTGCCGTTAATATAGGGTCCTCATCAACGATCGCACAATCACACGCGCACCCAAATGCATATGGGGAGACGCATGTGTCCTCTGGCAGGAGTAAACCTGACCTGACACAACCTGGAATTCATAAGCGCCTCCGTTCTCCGTCGCCAAGGGGTTAGAACAAATTAACAAAAGAGAAGCAGTGGAAAAGTAAGATTAAAAACTAGCAAAAAATGACATACACAGTAGTCCTGCTTTGGCCCTCCCTCACTGACCTAGACCTGGGAAGGTCATGTCTCACAGGCCTGCTTTGTGCCTTTTTTCCCCCCTTTTCCAAAAGCTGATTCATTAATTTAGCAGGAACTTAGCTGCTAAGAAGTCTGGTTCCTCTAAAGGCAGAATCCAGCTATAAGAGCAGTGTAAGCAATCAGTTACTCTTCAGTAGAAGCATGTACCTCTGTTCTACATTAAGTGAATGATACTATGCATTTAGATTAGGGTTAAGGGGTAACATGGTAAAAAAAAAATAGGACACCATTTACAGGACATAATGGGGATAAAAACAAAGTTTTCCTAACAACAACTAAAGCCATTTTATGGAACACAAAGTTCAAAGATTAATTCTACACAGTATATATATTACTGTGCAAAAGTCTTAGGCCACCATGAGACTAGACATACCATTGTTTTATCAATAGTATAACGACTATATATAATTATTTCTAAGTGTCTTTATTAGAATACAATCAGAAAATACAGGAAATTTGTATGCAGCATTTAAAAAGTAGGGGAATAAATCCACAAATGACAGGTTCTATAGACCGAGTATTTAGTGTGACCTCCCCTTACATTTGAGAAATGGCAGCATCTGACTGAACGGAGAACATCTGAACGGACTGTGGTAGCCTAGTGGGTAAGGTACTGGACTATGGACCAGAAGGTCCAGGGTTCAAATCCCACCTCTGCCAAGCTGCCACTGCTGGGTCCTTGAGCAAGGCCCTTAACCCACAATTGCTTGGATTGTAAGACTGTATCAATTGTAAGTCGCTCTGGATAAGGGCGTCTGCTAAATGCTGTAAATGTAAAATCTGGCAGCTCCATCAGGATGGGTCCAACCGTCAAAAACATGTTACATATCACCATTATACCACTGCTAAACTAACGACTCTAATTGCGGCCTAAGACTTTTGCACAGTACTGCAAGTCAAAGCAGAGAAACAGAAAAATGCTTTAACCAAACCATTACTCCACAAGTTCAGCACCAACAAAGTACTTACACCTGTTTATGGTAACTCTCTTATGTAATACTGCCGAGCCCTTCTCTTAGTTACGCATACCAAAACAAAATAAACACAATCTGTGTTTCCATTTGGGTGTTAGGGGGAGTCACAGCGTTGATACCTACCATGTTCATATTCATTATAAGATACACTACATGAACAGTACCAATGAAGCGCCAGGCTGGATGCCACTTTCAGCGAAATCAAGACATAAAATGTGTGAAGCTTCCATACTTTAACAGTATATGGAACCAATTATGAGACCGGGAAGAGCACCGGACGTCCTGTGCATACTGCACACTCGCATACTGAAAGAGCATACTGCTTTCACAGTCTAGAGACCCTAGTACGTACTGGTTAAGGACACAGCCATGGTCTAAACTGGTTTATTACCATTACTAACGAACTATCCGCACATGTAGCTGAAAACAATATGGGTTTTCTTCCGCTGTTTTAGTCCCTTAATCAAAAGTTAGAGTCTTTGTTTCTATCTAGCGCTTCAACCAAGAACTGCAGTGACCTGTTGCTGAGGGGGTTCGCACTGAGCTGCACTCCCTAGATGAAAATACAAAAATGGGCTCTGCAGCAAATTAACTCGCAAAATATGGCTCATTTGTTTCTCTCATCATAAATTAGAGAAACATCGGCTGATCACATATTTGGGTTGAAAAGCAGCCAATTCCGATACATACCCAAGCAATCTTTCCACCTCTAAAAGGGACACCTACAGGGGCTTTTATGACATTCCATTCTAGATCCCCAAGTATAGTATGCTATTATATGGAGACCCCTGTTTGCATCTATGATAGCTTCCACTCTTCAGGAAAGGTTTTCTACAAGATTTTGGACTGTGTCTGTGGGAATTTTGGGACAGGGTCTGGCTCACAATCTCTGTTTTAACTCATCCCAAAGGTGTTTGACAGGGCTACGGTCAGGACTCTGTACAGACCAGGCAAGTTCTTCAACATCTAACTCACCTAACCATGCCTTTATGCACACCCTGGGGCCCAGTCATGCTGGGACAGAAAAGGGCCTTCCCCAAACTGTTCCCAAAAAGATGGAAGGATACGATAACCCATCATGTCTTGGTATGCTGAACCATTAAGATGTCACTTCACTAGAACTAAGGAGCCTAGGCCAATTACAGTAGAATGCCCAAATTCAGTGAGCTCTCCATAGCCACACGTTCTTTCACAAATGTTCATAAAGGCACTGCTAGGCCCCTGATTTCATACACCTGTGGAAATGGGAGTGTCCCAATACTTCTGTCCATGTGGCGTATATGAAGCACAAGCACACACCTGTTTTATGGCAGTTTCTCCAATCTTGTCCGAGTGTTTGCGTATGCTCTCCAGAAAGTCTTTAAGGTCAGACATGGAGACATCTCTGATGTGCGAGCGCATGACCGGGATGTTTTCAGCCATGATGGCACAGAAACGATACTGTCCCGCTTTCGGCAGACAACTCTGTTCCAGCTGCTCCAGCGTGCACAAAGCAGGATAATACCTGAACACAAACACACGCACAACACAAGGGTAAGTGGTTTATGATAAACAATGTTTCCAACAATGCCTTTTTTTAATTTATGACACAATTTCCAACTCGGAGCATGAATCATGAGCTGACAATCTTCTGCACACGGCAGAACCTCCCACGTGTCACTGTCATGCTTTAACTGAATGTACACTACATCATTAAGTTCAGTTCTTATTTCCCTCACGATTATGCTTCATACTTCATTTATATAATCATGACAAATGTGTTGGAGCGATGTACAACTAGTGGCTATTCCAACTGAGTTTGCATTGCTGTACATTGGATATGTATCCCATTTCAGTGCCACAAATGATGCATCCCGGTTGAAATCAAAAATTCAGTTTGTCTCATTCAATTTTGCTCTTTACACTGTCATGAAACAGACAAATCCCTGTCCTATGTAATGAAAAGCTTAAATTTAAGCCACGTTTACCTGCAGCGTGGACAAAGCCTTAGTGTTGTGTTCACATGCCAAATCTGTGTTCTAACAAGGTTTCTGGAGTCCGTTCCAATAATCTTCGGGATGTACTCCTGTAGGGTGAACTTTTACATGTGGTTTCAGAATGGCATGGACAAACACCAGACACTAGCCAAACATTAGGGCGTTTTCACACTTGGACCGTTTCAGCGTCTGAAGTGGACTCTGACCAGTGAGTCATGGTTTCTTCTGCATGTGAACACGTCAAAGGAACCCAGACCCCTCCAGACGGCCCCAAAAACGAACCGAACTGAGACCACCTACTGAGATGGTCCGTCCCGTTCATTCGGGGTTAATTTTGTGTCCTTTTGATTGAGCATCGTGAAAGCAAACGGTCCCAGGCAACTTTGCATTTCACTCTCTCTATGGAAAGCCGAACAGCCTAGGAGAGGTTAGCCGTATGGTGCACTTAGCAACCGCCCTGCACATGATACGGCTCTCCAGCTCTCATCATTGCTGCTGGCTATACAAATTTCGAATATAATCACCACTTCTGAAAGCCTACATAAGTTGTGCGTTGCCCTCCATTGTTCATCCCAAACGTTCTACATTTTAAACGCCTCTGCTCTCTTTTGAAATAAGAACGGTGAGTTATTCCTTCCTACCACTGCTTTTTTTTCCCAGGTCCTGGATAAAAAAGATGGTTTTGTTGATTAAAAAAATATTTACATTCAGTCATTT
Source organism: Ancistrus triradiatus (assembly GCA_025084515.1). NCBI lineage: Eukaryota > Metazoa > Chordata > Actinopteri > Siluriformes > Loricariidae > Ancistrus > Ancistrus triradiatus. The sequence continues at coordinate 357,437 of JAJAGP010000084.1, forward strand.
AGCAGACACCCTTAACCAGAGTGGCTTACAATTGATAGTCTTACAATCCAAGCAATTGTGGCTTGGAAAAAGAGGCTTGGCAGAGGTGGGATTTGAACCTTGGACCTTCTGGTCCATAGTCCAATACCTTAACCACTGGGCTACCATGAGAAAGAAGCTATAAACCATCTTGATGCATGCTCAATGATCCAGGTAAGAAAATCCCAGAAGTTGAATCTGTTCATCTGGACATAGATTTTGTTGGAGAAACGTTTCGTCACTCATCTAAGTGACTTCTTCAGTCTCAGCAGTTGGAAAACTTCCCCAATCTTATATACAGCACATTGGCATAACGACTGGTACCAGCACCATTGCACATTAAGCAGGCCCTGGGCAAATGTGGTTATCCGAACTGGGCCTTTGTCAAAGCTGGTAAGACGCCCAAACAGTGCTCCAGCCGATCGACAAGAGGAGAACAACAACCGCAGTCGAAGCGTAAACCAGTGGTGATTCCACATGTGGCAGGAACATCTGAACAATTGAGACGCATCTTTGCCAACACACCGCGTCTCAGTGGCTTTCAAACCCCAAAACAGGCTACGCCAGAAACTGGTCCACCCCAAGGATCGGGTCCCCCAGCACAAACAGAGTAATGTAGTGTATAAGTGCTGGGAGGATTGCCAGGAATTGTACATCGGGGAAACCAAACAGCCACTGGCGAAACGGATGGCACAACATAGAAGGCTGCTACCTCATTCAGGTTCAGGGATCTGCGATTTACACCCACTACAGGCCAGGTGGCCACTCTTTCAAGGATTGAAGATCGTTCAGATCCTTGATAGGGAGGAACGATGGTTTGAACGCGGAGGTAGAGGTTTAGTTAAAAGAAGCCATTTTTTTGCTTTTTGGAAAAGGGAACGTCCATCCCTGAACCTCGCACCCATCTTACACACCGCCACGCCCAGCCCTTCCCAATCCTGTGTGGAATGGCACACGGGCCATTGTCGTTAATGGCTATGTCAATCTGCAATTAAACTGTCACGCGGTTTCCCATTGTATGCAATGGTGCTGGTACCAGTCGTTATGCAGAGGTGCTGTATATAAGATTGGGGAAGTTTTCCAACTGCTGAGACTGAAGAAGTCACTTAGATGAGTGACGAAACGTTTCTCCCACAAAACCTTATGTCCAGATGAACAGATTCAACTTCTGGAAGCTATAAACCATTACTTTGTATTCTGAAAAACATCCGCTTTATTCTAGATTTCCTTACAGATTTTTCATGTCATGATAACTTTCACTCCCCTTTCATGCTGGTCTCTGCTTTAGTTTTTTTCCCCTCGATTTTGGTATTTCACATCATGTTTGCTTTTTTATCATTTGTTTGTTAAACATTCATTCAATCTCACAGCAAGAAGGTCCTGGGATCAATCCACAGAAGGAATGGCCTGAGTCCTTTCACTCCAGGTAATCTGGTTTCCTCCCACAGTCCAAAGACATGGGTGTTAGGTTAACTGGTGTCTCTAAAGTGCCCTACGATGGATTGGTGTCCTTGTCTAGGGTTGTTCCTGTCTTGCGCCCTAGGTCGCTGGCTAGGCAATGGCTCTCCCAGGACCCTGTCCAGGACCAAGCATTTAAGAAAGTGAATGAACTCATGAATGAATCAGAAGAACTGAGTTTGGTTCATTTAAAACAGTCTATACAAAAACAAACTCACTCTCACACTTACATGTTTCAACAAGACATCCATCAGCCAAACTGTTACCCAGTGATTGGCTGCTTTGTGGAGACTCGAACCCAAACGGCTACAAAGACACCCTGCTACAAACTTTCCCAAACACTTTCACCACCTCTTCCAGAGTGCACATGTATGGTGCTACAGTTCATGAGCCCTTGAGTTGCACTGTGGTTAAGACATGCTGCACAGTGCCAGAGTCACTGCGAGATCAATAAGAGCATTACCCGGAATAGTACTAACTGGTTTTCTCTGTTGCGGCTCCAAGAAATAAATGAACCAACTGCAGCATGTTGAGATCAAAATACATATCAAATGAAAAATCTAAATGTTTAGTAATGAAAGCCAATAAGGAGCAGAGTTTTCTCGGGTTGATTGAGGGAAGAAAAATACTGGTGATCACCATGAATACGGCACTGCGAGTCATGACTTAATATCGACTTGTCCTTGGCGCCCACGCTAGTGATTTGTCCAGCCTTGCATTCTCAAATTTTATTCATGCATAGACACATGCCCTATAGTAAATCTCCAGCTGCTTTCTTTTAACAGACACGAACGCTCACCACCAGCACAATCAGTACAAAGGGAAAAGTAATCCAATTCAGACCTACTTTATTCCAAAATATGGCAGACAGTCCTAGAAGATCCCACTGGCACGAGATATCTACTGTTCAATTTGATCAGTGCTCGCACCCCTCCCTCCTTAGTGTCCTTCGGTTGACTTGTGTTGGTCTGACAGCACTTCTCAGTAGCACGCTTCTCATCTAGGGTTTGACCAATTACACTTTTTCCTTATTTGGACTGTATCCTGATAAAATATTAAACTACATGCATTTATACGTAATAGTCAAATACGCATACATATAATATATATAAATATATATATATATATATATATATATATATATATATATATATATATATATATATATATATATATTATTTAAAGAACAGGGATCTATCAAAGTCTGCTCTTCACAACATGTTTGTGGAAGTGTATCATGGCACGAACAAAGGAGATATTGTAGGACCTCAGGAAGATGGTTATTGATGCTCATCAGGCTGGAAAAGGTTACAAAACCATCTCTAAAGAGTTTGGACTCCAATCCACAGTCAGACAGATTGTGTACAAATTGTGTTACCCTCCCCAGGAGTGGTCGACCAACAAAGATCACTCCAAGAGCAAGGCGTGTAACAGTTGGCGAGGTCACAAAGGACCCCAGAGTAACTACTTAGCAACTCCTGAAGTTACCACTGTCCTCTTAGTTTAAAGAAATGTTTAAAGATTATGTAAAAATTGCAATGTTTCATGCAGCAACCATATTTTGCAAATAAAACCTGGAAACAACACAAAAAACAGGTGGTCCAGTGTCAGGAACTGATATACATGCTGTTACAGCACTGGTGGACCTTAACCTGTCAAGCCTCTTTTTTCAGACTAAGCCAATTGAGAGACCTTGACCTGGCTGGAAGGCACCATCAGGACTCCAACCGGGTCACCATGACAGAGACCAGCGATGTGCTACTGTATCACTCAAGAAGCATTTATCAAGATAAATATGCAAATAAAGTACTGTTGTTTCAGACCTGCTCGTTAAAAATAGTGTGAACTCATGATTTCGAAGGCCAGTTTGACAAAGAAAGATCGGTTCAAGTCACTGGGAATATAGCTTAATCTCTGCTGCCACCTAGTGTTCAAAGACCAACAATCAGCCAAAAGAAAAAAAGGAGCATAACAAAACTAACCTGATTAATGATATAAAAATATGTCTGAAAATCTTACCTTTTGGCCCTCATCTGTTCCTGTAGTCTGCTGTACATCTCCAGCACTGAAAAAAAACGAACATTGTTATAGGCTTTCACTTTTTTTTTTATACTTCATACAAATTGGGGTGTCACAACTATAAAATTTAGGCTGATGAATAATACAACCCCAAATCGGAAAAGTTGGGACAGTATGGAAAATGCATATTAAAATAAAAAATTAATTTAAAAAAAAGGGTTTCTTACATTTACTTTAACTTCAGTTTAATTGCAGACGATATGAACCTGAGATACTTCATGATTTGTCTGGTCAGCTTCATTGCATTTGTTATTTTATTAGTTTTATATGTTATTATTTACTTGTTAGACATTGGGACAGTAAAGCATTTAGCACATAACAGACACTTAAAAGATGTTTTGGCACAGAAAATAAAGCCGTTTAGTGTTTCAGGTGTTATTTTGTCCCATTCTTCCTGCAAACACGTCTTGGGCACTGAAATTCCTCTCGATTCTTTGAATCGTTTCATGATATTATGCACTGCAGAGGAAGAAATGATTCGAACTGCTTCCAGACTCTTTGAGGAACAGTGTTTTGAAACATTTAAATAATTTTCCCACACATCTGATGACAAACTGGAGGCTATCTGGCCATCTTTGCTCATCAAAGACTCAGCCTTTCCTGGATGCTGCTTTTGTACCAAATCATGATGATAATTACCTGTTGACATCACCTGTTTGAAATCACATCATTATTTAGCTTTTTTAATTCATTAGAAACTCTAAATTGCCCCTGTCCCCTGTTTTGGGATGTGTTGTAGGCCTGAAATGCAGGAATGTTTATAAACAAAAGAAACGAAGTTGACCAGACAAAACATGAAATATCTTGGGTCCATGCTGTCTGCGATAAAATAAAAGTCAAAGTAAATGTAAGAAGCGCTGTGTGAGATTTTATATGCATTTCTCATACTGTCCTAACGTTTTCTGATTTGGAGTTGTAGTTACATAACTAACCGTCTTCTGTTGCCACTTATGATATAAGAATCTTATCAGTAGAATATTGCCGTTGCACTAAACGTCCTGTTTTATCCCCACATACAGTGGTGCCTGAAAGTTTGCGAACCTTTACATTTTCTATATTTCTGCATAAATAAGACCTAAAACATCATAGATTTTCACACAAGTCCTAAAAGTAAATAAAGAGAACCCAGTTACACAAATGAGACAAAAATATTATACTTGGTCATTTATTTATTGAGGAAAATGATCCAATAGGACATATTAGTGAGTGGCAAAAGTATGTGAACCTTTAGGATTAGCAGTTAATTTGAAGGTGAAGTTAGAGTCAGGTGTTTTCAATCAATGAGATGACAATCTGGTGAGAGTGGGCACCCTGTTTTATGTAAAGAACAGGGATCTATTAAAGTCTGCTCTTCACAACACGTTTGTGGAAGTGTATCATGGCATAAACAAAGGAGATTTCTGAGAAACCAACAGAGATCACTCCAAGAGCAAAGCGTGTAATAGTTTGCGAGGTCACAAAGGACCGCAGGGTAACTTCTAAACAACTGAAGGCCTCTCTCACATTGGCTAATGTTAATGTTCATGAGTCCACCATCAGAAGAACACTGAACAACAATGGTGTGAATGGCAGGTTTGCAAGGAGAAAGCCACTGCTCTCCAAAAAGAACATTGCTGCTCGTCTTCAGTTTGCCAAAGATCACATGGACAAGCCAGAAGGCTGCTGGAAGAATGTTTTGTGGACGGATGAGACCAAAATAGAACTTTTTGGTTTAAAACAAAAGCGTTATGTTTGGAGAAAGGAAAGCACTGCATTCCAGCATAAGAACCTTATCCCATCTGTGAAACATGGTGGTGGTAGTATCATGGTTTGGGCCTGTTTTGCTGCATCTGGGCCAGGACAGCTTGTCATCATTGATGGAACAATGAATTCTGAATAATATCAGAGAATTCTAAAGGAAAATGTCAGGACATCTGTCCATGAACTGAATCTCAAGAGAAGGTGGGTCATGCAGCAAGACAACGAGCCTAAGCACACAAGTCGTTCTACCAAAGAATGGTTAAAGAAGAATGAAGGTAATTTTGGAATGGCCAAGTCAAAGTCCTGACCTTAACCCAATCGAAATGTTGTGGAAGGACCTGAAGTGAGCAGCTAATGTGAGGAAACCCACCAACATCCCAGAGCTGAAGCTGTTCTGTATGAAGGAATGGGCTAAAATTTGTTTGTTTAACTGGGTTCTCTTCATCTAGGACTTGTGTGAAAATCTTTTAGGACTTGTGTGAAAATCTGACGTTGTTTTAGGTCATATTTATGCAGAAACATAGACAATTTTAAAAGGGTTCACAAACTTTCATCCACAATCACAACTTGTATCCGGGTCAGGGTTTGATTTCTATCAGTAGTACACCCTGGAGAGGACAACAGTCCATCAGAGGTAAGACTTGGAACCAGCAAATCCTGAGGACCTGTGTTCAAACACTGAGATGGCTTGCAACATGAAGATCAGGTGGTGTGTGGTTACAAAACCTTGTGATGAACTATCATCCCATATAGGGTGTGAATCTGCCCATACCCAGTGAATGTGTCGATAGGTTCTGACCCCTTGTGACACTGAACAGGATAAATGGGGGTAAAACTGGGTGTCTGATTCCTAAACAAATATTACTTACATCACTCTGCTCAAATAAAATGTTTTAATCATATCGAAATATAGCCACAGTAGAGTTAGCAGATTGTATGTTTGAAGCATTTGGTTTTACACACTCCAATGACATTAATGAATAGTACCATTTATTAAAAATAGGCACCATAGCATATTCCACTTCTATAAAATGCAAATAAATTGGTAATTTCACAAGTTACTAATTTTTCAAAACGTTCTCATGATAATCGAGATAATTGGCAGATTAGATGCTTTTTTGTGTGTCAGCTTGTTACAGTACCCTGGAAAGAAACTGAAGCATTAGTTTGCCTTGCTATTACAAAGGAACTGTACAAATTACTGTATCGAGCAGCCATAATCCCTTTTACTTCCCAAAAACTGACCAACTGTAGACATCATTTCTGCACAGTTATTGTATTACTGAAATTCTCCCCTCCTGTGGTTGCTTTACTGGGGAGGAAAGCTTTAAAGGGGTAGTTTCGATTTTCTTATCCACATGACACCATCCGCTGGTCAGCATATCCAGCATGGATAGTCACTTGACATTTGCAGCTCAGCTCAATACTTCAAATGTTGTTTGGGGTCTAGCTAAGTTAGACCCAAAGACCTGAATATGACTACTCTACTTCCACTGACATGCATCAGCTCACATAATACCTCCATGACTTACCACTGCAACAATTAAGGCATGTTGTATTCCATTTTGTTTAACACATATACCATCTTCATATATTCTATAGTTTTTAATTTTCCATTTTATTATACTACTTACAATAATGTATTATCTTTAATTTATTATAGTTTATATGTAATTATATTTTATTGATTTACTATATTTTCTTTAAATATGGTCTGTATTTGATTTCTTAGATTTAGCTTCTGAGTATTTGAACTATTATTATAAAACTATTAATTAAGTTAAATTCATATGCATGTTATCTAGTCTGACCAAGGAGGTTGGGTCCATTTTTGGTTGTTCCTCATCACATTTAGGGAGTTTTTCCTTGCCACTGTTACACAGCTCAGACAGTTGTCAAACTGCTTTGAGAAAATCCTCCATTTTCAAAAGTGCTTTATAAATAAATAAATCTGACTTGGTTTGACTGATCGGGAGATGCACCAGAAGGTCCAGGGTTCAATTCCCATCAGTGCCAAGCACCGTTTTGTTCTTGCACAAGGCTTTTAACCCACAGCAGGCTGCACTGCAGAGTTGTAACATGTCCTCCAGGTTAAATGTAAATGTGTTGCTACTAATTTAAAATTTTGAATAAGAAAGAAAAATGCAGGACCTCTGTACAGCGGCTAAGTCAAGTCGTTTACGTTTATTCATTTATTTAACGTCACCATCAGCATCAGTGGCCATGTTCAGCGACACACACAAGGTTACATCCATACACAAGGTTCTCTCAAGACAAGTCACTCATACACTCAAGTCAATGCCAATTTAGTGTAGTCAATTACCCTAACATGCATGTCTTTGGACTGTGAAAGGAAACCGGAATACCCAAAGTAAACCGACGCGGACACGAGGAGGACATGCAGACTCCACACAGAAATGACCCCAGGCCGCTCCACCCTGGGATTGAACCCAAGACCTTCTTGCTGTGAGACGGCGATGCTACCCACCGAGCCACCAAGTCAAGTCAGATCTATTTATATAGCGCTTTTTACAATGGAGCATTGTCTCAAAGCAACTTCACAATTTTAGATCATCTCCTAATTTCTACGTCCAACCCCAAACTGAGCAAGCCTAGGGTGACAGTGGCAAGGAAAAACTCCAAGTGTTATGAGGAAGAAACCTTGGGAGGACCAAGACTCAAAAAGGGACCCAACCTCATTGGGCGGTGTAGATGATACATTTAAGAATGAAACTAATTTAGCTAAATAAGTCATGGAGTCATAGTTCAAATAAAATGTAAAACATGCACATCGGCATCAAGTAGTCCGATGCACAGAGTCACTCCAGGATCTTGAGTCTAAGCAGGAAACCCGCTGGTGGCACTTCGTCCCCAGATAACCGGAGGAGGGAGAGTTACTGCCCTCTGGTGTGGCCCGGGTACGATGGGGCTGGAGCTACTTCAACTTGGGGGACTGTGGTGGCCTAGCGGGTAAGGTACTGGACTATGGACCAGAAGGTTCAGGGTTCAAATCCCACCTCTACCAAGCTGCCACTGTTGGGTCCTTGAGCAAGACCCTTAACCCACAATTGCTTGGATTGTAAGACTGTACCAGTTGTAAGTCGCTCTGGATAAGGGCGTCTGCTAAATGCTGTAAATGTAAAATGTAAACTTGTATACATTTCTCCTGCGATCCTAGGTGACCAACTTTTTCTTCATGTTGCCATTTCACTGTGCAAACGCCTGTAAATCTGTTACATTACAAGTTACACTGTGTTTTACCTTCGAAGCGATCAGGTTTGTTCACACTGGGAATTGATGTTTCAGTCTGCCAAGGTTTTAGCTGTGTGTTTAAACTAGACTCCAACTCATACAATTCCTCAGTAACACTGCATGTGTGAAAGAGATCACAGCATACCAGGCAGGCAATGTGTGAGTTTGTCAATGGTGGTGGCAATGTTCCTCTGCTGCAAACGACAGCGCCTCAGTTCATCCATCGACGTCAAAAGCTGCAACAGCAGGAGCCACATTTCAGTCTGAATGTATCCCTTTAAAAATGATTTTCAATTAAAATACACTTGAACGCCTCATACTGAGAAATTATGTCTTACCTCCTTGCCATCACTTTGTAATTTCCTGTTAGTTTCAGTCACCTGACTCTTGGGGGGGGAAAAAAAAAAAAAAAGCCAGACTTTTACCATCCCTGTGATAATTTATCTAGTTCTTACATTTCATGTTTCGTTCAATCCATTTATTTAACCTTTCTTTGTTTTACATCTTTCCAAACACTGTCAGAGCTGTTCTGGCTCTTTACTGTCATTACCTTGAGTCACTGATTAGCCTTGCTCACCTTGAGTTTCTGGGCCTCTCCACGAACTTTGAGCAGCTCTGTGATGGAGTCCACAAAGCCCTGGAAGTGGTGGTTACACATCTTCTCAATATCACGGTCATGGTTGCGAATGCGCCCCTCCAGCTTGTCCATGAAGAGCCCATGCTCTTGCCCATCATAGACTGATCTGTGGGAGATGCATATTTATTATTATATATACACACACAAGACAGTCTTGTATTGTCCATTTTATTATACCCTTCATAATACTGTACTTTAAAGATGAGCCGTTCCTAAAAACAAGGCTTGTGGGGTGCTACTAGAAATGAGTACCTGTCGACTAGAGTTGGGGACTCGAGTCACATGACTTCAGTCACAAATTTGCTCGACTAACGGTGATAAAGGACTTGACTTTGGCTTGGTATTCATGACTTGAGACTTAGAATTGAACTACATAACTGGAAATGACTACTTATTAAATGTATGCATTTTTGAGAAGTTGGGCATGTTTAGGGATTTTTCTGTCGCTGAAACATGACTGGGCGATTCCTGTTTCAATGCACAAAACAGAAGAGAGTTCCAAAGCACCAATTCAGACATTTGTGACGGACAGAGCTGCCTTCAGTTTTGGGCCATGAACAGGCACACCCTACCCTTTTTCTCAAGGTGGAAATAGGAGTTATGGCAGTCCCTGGATCAAGTGTACCTGTTTAACGCTTGTTCAACCATGGCCCATGACTCACAAATGAGAGACAAAGTGCTTTCAAATTTCATAGTTTGCAAATGCAATGCACTGAAACTGGCCATTTGTTTTATGTTTTGTATGTTGAAATTGCACTTAAAGGTCTATCCACTGTGTTTTATATATGTTACAAGAGAGTAATTAAGCATTCTTGTCAATTCAGATGAATGTGTTCGGTTAGGGAATATCCACGCTAGCATTCCAAAACAATTAGACTTTAATAACTTGAGCAGTCAACGACAGGCTTAAACCAGTCAAGGTACCAGTACAAAAACACTCAGCAAACCTTAGTGGAATAACTCTGCAAAAAAGTGTCCTTACAAACAAGAACAGCAACATTTACATTTACAGCATTTAGCAGATCTTGTCCATGCTTATCCAGAGCAACTTACAATTGGTACAACCTTACAATCCAAGCAATTGTGGGTTAAGGGCCTTGCTCAAGGACCCAACAGTGGCAGCTTGGCAGAGGTGGGATTTGAACCCTGGACCTTCTGGTCCATAGTCCAGTACCTTAACCGCTAGACTACCACAGTCCACAGCAACAGATGGCAAAGCATAAATGCTGTGCCAATTCAAACAGACAGGTTCAAACAACTGAGTACTTTAGATGTACACTGCTAAAGTACAGGCTAATTATAATTATCAACAAAATCCCAGAAAATATCAAGATATTTTTTCAGTCTCACACTCCCCGAACCCAAACCTACACAAAGGTTACAGGTGCCAAAGAATCAAGCTTCTGACATGCCACCTCAGTGCTCTGACAAACACAATTAAACACCAGTTGGTTTAGTGAAGGAGAAGAAAACACAAGAGATGATCCAGCGCCATATATGATCTCGACAGATTCTGTATTAAGGAGAGCTTTCAGATTGCTTGTTCTGTATTCTCTAATGTCTTCTAGCATAACAGGAGGAGACGCAGTTCTGTTTTGTTAGCAAAGAGAAGGTGCAGTTTTCTAAATGCATGGGATCCAATAACCGTGATGTATCTGTTACAGTCTCTTTTATTGACAAAAACATTAAGAAAATAGAAAACCTTTTGACATAAGGGCTATTTTTCCCATAATACTTTGTCATCTTTAGCAAGTGTGCCAATTACTTCGCAGCTGACAGTCTGCCAAGAGTGTCCAAAAATGAATCAGCAAGCTGAAAGGGAGAGGTCCAAAACACCTCAGCAGAAAATTCCTACAGATTCTGCACATGTACTTTCAGTTCCTCCAGTTTCTGCTGCATACACACTACCAATAAATGAACATCTAGAATAGGGAACAGGCACCAGTGCCACTGCAGTCAGAACAGGCTCAGAAAAAGTGATGGATCAGGCCGGCTTTATCAAGAACAGAGACACAATATGTCGACATATATAGGTTACTCCACATGCATACATGCCTCAAAAAGACTTCCGTACATCCTTATTGACTCCAAAACCAGTGCTCAGGGTCTAAGGTTGTGAAGCCAATCAGTAATATTTGTCTGGACTTTATTGACTGGTGAAGCAATCACTGCTGTAGTAGTTTTGGTAAACCCAGACACTGGCCATTATTAGTCGATCCATACATAAACTATTACCCATGCACTGGCTATTTACTGTAAGGTCCTACATGGGCAGACAAATACACTAGATACTAATAGCAGTCTCATTAGTTAGTAGGGATGAGTATTAGAAAGGGCTTTACGATACGCATTATTGCTTATAGACCCATACACTGGCTACTAGTTGTACACCAAGGCACTGGCTACTAGTAATGGTCCCACACTGTCCAGCAGTAGCAGACCCACACACTGCCCAGTGGTTGTAGACCCTCACATTGGAGAGTGATCATAGTCAACCTAAGAGCTTGGCTTCTTTGTACTCAAAAGTCAATGACATTTACAGTCCCAGTGATATGTCAAGAAAAGAAGGATCATGTCATGGACTCTTACCAACGAATCTGGCTCCTCTATTAAAAAAAATTTACCAACTGAACCCCAATCTGCCTTCAGCCACGAGACCAGTGCCACAAGAAGACAGTTGGCCAGCGGCGAAGTCAGCAGAGACATGAAGACCAGATGAGGCGTCGCTGCAACTCATGGTTCAGAGGTGGAAAATGACACCGTTCCAGATGTTTAAGTCTTCATGTGTGGTTACGCACATCTAATAGCATAGCCATAATTTTTATTACCTTGTCAAGGACTTCATATTTGTCAACAGCTAAAGCAGAAGATTGGTTCAAGATTGAAATGATTGGATTTGCTATCACCAAGTTCAAAAAAATCTTTCAGAACAGCCAAGAATATTTGACAAATGACTTTTTGCAGGTTGACAACCAGTTGCTTCCTCTGTGAATGGGTTAGCCTTGCTGTTTTGTCACTTCACATTACAAAGAACAGCTCCATAAGCATTTCATTCCAGGCCAGAAGAGTGTGACACACAAACCATTTGATGACCCAACAAGGATATTTCTGCCTCTTCGTATAAAACTCAGACTGATGAAAAATACTGCGAAACTGATGAATAAAGGTGGTGATGGATTTAGCTATATGACACAGATGTTTCCAACAATAGCTGATGCCAAGACTACAGAAGGAATTTCGTTGGTCCACAAATCAATGACAGAGTTCAAAGATTCTCAGGGGCCTGAGAAGAAGCATGAAAGGCATTTAGGGATGTTGTTGAAATTTTATTGACAGCTACAGAAAATCGAATTATATTGATCTGATCAACAACATGCTTAAGGAATACAAAACCATGGAGTGCAACATGTCAATAAAAATTCATTTTCTGCATTTACACATCGAATTCCCCACCTGATCTTGGGGCAGCCAGTAACAAACATGGTGAAAGGTTTTACCGGGTCATTGAAACCATGTAAAAGCAGTATCAGGGCAATTTGAATCCATCAATGCTGGCTGACAACTGTTGGGCATTGACCCAGAAGCTGATTACAAGTGAATTAGCATCATAGCAATCAAACAGGATTTGGTTTAATATGATTAAAATCAATACCTTTACTTTGAGATTCCTCCAAATTTGAGATGGCAAATATGATGACTGATACAATCTCATATATTTGACTCACACACTGGCTAATAGCAGCAGACCCATACACTGGTCATTAGTTGTAGGCCCGCACATTGGCTTTTATATAAATGGTAAGAAATTTGAATCCATTTCCTTCCTTGGTTAATTTAGACTGTGATAAGTCACATTCAGGGGTTTTCCTGGCTCAAAATAGACACTGCACTGGCCCGTGGATCATGTTTAATGTCACCATATTGATCTGGGCACCTTGTCATAACTCTCAAAAGACTTCAATGGAAAAAGATGCCGAGTCATGCAATTATGATATCGCACGTAACAACATAAATAAAACTATATCTATGGGGAAAAACAGATGATCGGTTTAGAAGAAATTCCAGCACTTTTCTTTCTCTTTAGCAGGTTTCGGACAGCCTCCTAAGGTGCTTACTACAATACAGGGCCAGCCCATCAACGTAACGACAGAAATCCAGATTGCAACAATTGTTAAGAAACACCGATCAAGATTTGAGAGGTGGTCACCTTGTATAGACTCTTACTGTCATTAATGTAATTCAGATTAGTTTTGAAAATCTTATATAAATGCCCCCTTCAGTTTTTAAATGAAAGTGTTTACTATTAAATGAAATAAAAATCAAAACCTACATGGCCCTGTGTGAAAAAGTGATTGCCCCAACCTTGTTAAAACATAACTGCGGTTTATCCCACCTGAGGTCACTGTCTCTAGCCACACCCAGGCCTGATTATTTTCACACCTGTTCTCAAATCAGGACATCACTTAAATAGGACCTGCCTGACAAAGTGAAGTACGCTAAAAGATCCTTAAAAGCTACACATCATGCCGAGATGCAAAGAAATTCAGGAACAATTGA
>JAJAGP010000084.1:371277-501277 GCA_025084515.1 Ancistrus triradiatus
ATTACATCTGGTGTAAAAGTAACACAGCATTTCAGAAAAATAACATTATAGCAGCAGTACAATATGGTGGTAGTAGTGTGATGGTCTGGGGCTGTTTTGCTGCTTCAGGACCTGGAAGACTTGCTGTGATAAATGGAACTATGAATTCTGCTGTCTACCAAAAAATCCTGAAGGAGAATGTCCGGCCATCTGTCCGTGGCCTCAAGCTGAAACAAACTTGGGTTCTACAGCAGGACAATGATCCAAAACACACCAGCAAGTCCACCTCTGAATGGCTGAAGAAAAATAAAATGAAGACTTGTGTGGCCTAGTCAAAGTCCTGACCTGAATCCTATTGAGATGCTGTGGCATGACCTTAAAAAGGCCGTTCATGCTCAAACCCTCCAATGTGGCTGAATTACAACAATTCTGTAACGATGAGTGGCCAAAATTCCTCCACAACGCTGTAAAAGACTCAGTGCAAGTTATCACAAACACTTGGTTGCAGTTGTTGCTGCTAAGGGTGGCCCAACCAGTTATTAGGTTTAGGGGGCAATCACTTTTTCACACAGGGCCATGTAGGTTTGGATTTCTCTCCCTTAATAATAAACACCTTCATTTAAAAACTGCATTTTGTGTTTACTTGTGTTGTCTTTGACTGATATTTAAATTGGTTTGATGTTTCACTCTGTTCTGTCCGATCAATAAAGACTCCACAGAATGGACGGTTAAAGCATTCACTTGCTTACTTTACTACAACATCATTTAACGTGCCTCAGAAAACTTCAAGTGTCTCAACACTTTCCGTCCGTGTTGCAACAAACATACACAAGGTTCCTATTGTTACAGCCTTGACCTCTGATGTATTTCCGGTTTTTATCTACGAAACGAGCGCAAAATTGAGACGCGCTGCCGCTTTGTAAACGTGCAGATCTTGTTTTCGCTCGATTTAAAGTGATTTTGCGCTCTCATATTAAAGATAGTGATCTCACTCCATATTTACCTACTTGAAGCACCGCTGGAGCAGTCACAAAAAAGCGGTCTTCAGACAATGATGCCGTTTTTGACACAATGGTCGCTAGATGGCGCCAAGTACTTTGGTTACAGGATCAGCTTGCATTCGTCTTATTTATTATTATATCTCATTACATAACGTTCTATACTTTTTTAGTCTGGCACCTTATACGTTAATAGTACATCTCATTCATTGAGAAGGCTTAATGCTTACTGTTACTTCTCTTTTGGACAAATAATGGTATTTTATCCCTCGCGTTCTGCCTTACTGAATGTGCGAACGAGTCGACTCTTAAGTGAACGATGGGAGCCGACTCACGTCCGAGAGTACGTTTTTTGGAACTGATGATCACCCCAGCACTCCGTGATCACAGTAGGACCACATGGACTGTGTCCATTTAGTATTTCAAGCAAAACACCAACCATCAGTATAAATAAAACGATGAATGCACGTGTAATAGAAACCCATGTTATGTTTTCACATTTAATATTTCTATACCAAAATGTACAATTATCTTATTGGAAATGACAAGGTTTAGTATACTTACACCGAAATAAGTGATGCATGTGGACGTTGAAAGTTCTAAAATAAAGTCGTTTGGGAGCCGAAAGAGTCGACTCACTAAAGAGAGTCAAAATTCGCTTCACTACTTATGAACCGCTACCAGACGAGCACGGACACACAGACCTGACAGAGACGTACGCTGATTTTGGCTGTTATATCAAAAAGTATAAAAAGACTTTAATGTTAAATATTAGATATCATGTTAGATATAATGTTAAAACTGATATCTGGGGCTATATTCAAAACATTCGTGCTGGAGACCCGGTAAACTGACCCGACGACACCCCTGCTTTGTTAAGGCTTGCTATATTTTTGTTGTTTTGTATGAAAAATGGTCAGTGAGAGTCACCTGTAAATACTGTTATTTCTATACTGTAATAGCAATGTGTGGAAAGATAGTATAAGCATTTTAAATGAGCACTGCCCAATGCCCCTGCCACTTTGTGCATCTGTCCTGTGAACAGTAACACAGCCAGGCATCCACATAGTCTAACACCCATGTGTGAATCTTCTTCATCATATAAACAACACTTTAAAATACTTTAAATGAGTTTTCTCCCAAAGAGGGGTCAGTCAAGAAGTGGGATTTAACAGAGAGTCAAGGACAGCCTCATTTCCATTCATGCTGAGTATGTAGCGCACTGATGAACACAGCTGCAGAGCCCAGCTGAGACCGCTTATTCAACAGCAAACAGAACTATCATTGAGAAATCCATAGTAAAGCAGTTTAGATATGGTGCAAAATACCATGTTTGTAAGCCTAGAACAATCTGTGACGTTTCCCAACTTCACAATCATATTACAGCATATACAATTAATCAGAGACAGATTACAGATTCAGCTATGACTGAGTACAGTAATCAACTTTGCTATGAGACAATAGTTCTGATCCAAACATCAAATTTAGAGTCTTTCGAATCTTTAAGATCATTTGCCATTTGTTTCTTTAGTTCACAGCTGTGTGAATTTTAAGAGCAGCTCTTCGCAGCCTCCTCTACCAAACAACTAAACAACAAAGACATTTCAGTACAGGGCAGCCAAAACTGAAATATCTGTGCTTTTAACACAAGATTAACTGCAAACTTTTGCATTTCCAAACACACAACTACTGGCATTGATTAGATAACCTCCCATATCCTTCTGAGCTGAGGGAGTTTGAGAACACAGCCATTTCCAAAGCTGAAATAGGATACTCACCCACAATTGCTTGGATTGTAAGGTTGTACCAATTGTAAGTCACTCTGGATAAGGGCATCTGCTAAATGCTGTAAATGTAAAAAATCTAAATATAGAGTGGGGCAAAAAAGTATTTAGTCAGCCACTGATTGTGCAAGTTCTCCTACTTAGAAAGATGAGAGAGGTCTGTAATTGTCATCATAGGTACACTTCAACTTTGAGAGACAAAATGAGAAAAAAAAATCCAGGAAATCACATTGTAGGATTTTTAAAGAATTGAATTGTAAATCATGGTGGAAAATAAGTATTTGGTCAATAACAAAAGTTCAACTCAATACTTTGTAACATAACCTTTGTTGCCAATGACAGAGGTTAAACGTTTCCTGTAAGTCGTCACCAGGTTTGCACACACTGTAGCTGGTATTTTGGCCCATTCCTCCATGCAGATCTCCTCTAGAGCAGTGATGTTTTGATGCAACACAGACTTTCAACTCCCTCCACAAATTTATGGGGTTGAGGTCTGGAGACTGGCTAGGCCACTCCAGGACCTTGAAATGCCTGACTGAATACTTTTTTTGCCCCACTGTATATTACTCTATTGTACTGTAAGAATGGAAATGACGCAACAGACTTCACTGCATTTCATTTATAGAAACTCACTGAGGCCATCAGGAACCGACTGGTAAAATATGTGAGAGTAATAGTCCCAGTTGTTTTTGTGCTCTGCTGTAGCATGTACTGGGGATGCAACAACTGGATATGGAGTACACCGGCTTGGTTACTATAAGGACATCGGTATTGCAGATCGACATCCGTTGGCTTTAAAGTCTGAGGTCTTTAGAATTATAATAGAAAAAAAAACCTGTCTTATATACATTTCAAACATTTGAATGACAGAAAACTAGTGCGAACAAACCCTTCCGACACCTGCTGACAGAAAAAGAGAAACGCTAAATTGAAGGCAGACATCAACATGGTAACGTTCCTTTTGTTTTTGGAAAGTAGGGGTGTAATGATTCACTCTGCTCACAATTCGATTGATTTTAACGGAACTTTATTCTTTCATGAGTTATTTACAAGTTTATGACCTCTTATAAAATGTGTTCAAAGTGCTGCCCATTGTGTTGGATTGTCAATGCAACCCTCTTCTCCCACTCTTGCCACACTGATAGCAACACCGCAGAAGAAATGCTAGCACAGGCTTCCAGTATCCGTTGTTGCAGATGCTGCACATCTCGTATCTTCACAGCAGAGACAATTGCCTTCAGATGACCCCATAGATAAAAGTCTAAGGGGGTCAGATCGGGAGAGCATTTCTTCTGCGGTGTTGGTGTATCAGTGTGGCAAGAGTGGGAGAAGAGGGTTGCATTGACAATCCAACACAATGGGCAGCACTTTGAACACATTTTATAAGTGGTCATAAACTTGTAAATAACTCATGAAAGAATAAAGTTCCGTTAAAACGAAGCACACCATTGTTTTTCTTGTGAAATTCTCAATAAGTTTGATGTGTTGCATGACCCTCTTCCCATTGGAAATAATAAAGTTGGATCCAAAATGGCCGACTTCAAAATGGCCACCATGGTCAATACCCATCTTGAAAAGTTTTCCCCCTCCCATATACCAATGTGCCACAAACAGGAAGTTGATATCACCAACCATTCCCATTTAGGTGTATCCATATAAATGGCCCACCCTGTACAATAACAAGGGAGGCGTTATCTTACTGTAGCTTCACCATCTTCTTCTTCTTTTGGCTTTTCCCTTTATCAGGGGTCACCACAGCGAGTTAAACATTTCCACCTCACCCTGTCCTCCACGTCCTCTACTCTCACCCCAACTCCCTGCATATCTTCATTTACCACAACCAAAGAACTCCTCTTTGGTCTTCCTCTCCGCCTCTTGCCTGGCAGCTCCATCTCCAACATCCTCCTACCAATATATCCTCTATCCCTCCTCTGCACATGTCCAAACCATCTCAGTCTTCCCTCTCGAATTTTGTCTCCCAATTTTCCAACCTGTGCTGTCCCTCTGATGATCTCATTCCTAATCCTGTCCACCCTAGACTCTCCTAAAGAGAACCTCAACATCTTAAGTTCTGCCACCTCCAGCTCTGCTTCCTGTCTCTTTGTCAGTGCCACTGTCTCTAAGCCATACAACCATATATTCAAATAAATGGATAAAAACATTCATTTTAATTTCTGAAAAAAAAACATTTCAAAAAGAGTACTTTTCTTGTATAAAAACCTAAACAAGAAGAAACATATCCTGAAATAAATTAGGATTCTCACTGAGAAAGGGATATGCAGAGTATGAATGTGGTATCTAGTGTTCAAAACGGAAATTACATAAGATGGCAACAAAATCAAGAACATAAAATCCAATTACACGATGCATCGTCCCGTCTGATGATGGACACCGTCCCATTTTTGCATAATGGTGCATCACATCACGACGCGTCATTACCCACCTATTGGCAAGTGTATCAAAATGAAGAACTGCTGTATCGTACACTACAGTACTGCCCTAAAGGTTTTCATATTGTGTTTTAATTAACATTATTGTTTAAAATGTGCAAAGTATCTAAATTACGATTTGACTATGGTAATGTTCGGTCAAAGTCCTTTCCAGCCAACGTCCAATTCCACAGAACAGTGCATGTATACTACTAAAGCAGAACTGAAATTACTAATGATCAGCTTTTGCTTACAGTTTGCAACTACTACCCTTTCAAAGGGTATGATTATGATTATGCATGTACACTCTGGCCACTTTATTAGATACACCTGTCCAACTGCAAATATCATGCTCAACGCATTTAGACATGTAGACACGAGCAGGAAGGCCTGCTGAAGTTCAACCGGTCCAACTTTAAAGCAAATGAGTTACAGCAGCAAAAGACCACACTGGGTGTGAGCTAAAAACAGGCAACTAAAACTACAACACATACAGGCCCACCAAAATTGGACCATCGAAGATTGGAAAAACATTGCCTGGTCTGATGAGTCTCGGTTTTTGCTTCAATGTTCCAAAGGTAGGGTCAGACTTTGGCATAAACAAATCTGCTTTCCTGTGTGGGTTCAGTGTGGTGACAAAGTCTAAGTAAAAAAATAAATACATACATAACCATTTCACATTGGCCATGCTGTGCTTGTTTGGTTATTTAACGTTGCTATCAGCATCTGTACACAAGGTTACATCAAGACTACTCATATACATATACATACGCTCAGGTCGGACCAATTTAGCATAATCACTTAACCTAATGCATGCCTGTGGACTGTAGGAGGAAACCGGAGTACCCGGAGTAAACCCACGCAGACACAGGTAGGACATGCAGACTCCACACAGAAAGGACCCAGGCTGCTCCACCCTGGAATTGAACCCAAGACCTTCTTCCTGTGAGGCAATGGTGCTACCCACCGAGCCACAGTGCTGACCGGCTACGTTGGGCAGAAAAAGGTCACCACACACTTGCATGGAAAACATCAAGGTTTTACATACAGGTCAAATCAACAGCAGTAACAACGAAAAAACCCAAGAGCTCTTGAGATGTTAAGGAAAGCGTTTCACTTTGTGTCCAGTCCCATATCTCCCAGGGAAATCTGAGGGAAGTACGACTTCAGTTGCGCAACAAGAGGCCGGGCAAAAACATGCTCGCCAGTATCTTTCGCAAGCTTAAATGCCTCCATGTGAGCTCTGCTGTGCACAAGCCAAAATAGTGTCCTAAAAAAGTGTGTATTTACAAACTGTTACACAACATCCCCATTTACTCTACTTCAGAAACCTCTGCCTTTGAGTAATCAATGTGCTAATGCAATTTCCTGCCAGTGGCTAAAACGGAATGGGACAAAAATAGCCCAGGACCTAAATGTAGTAAGTATTCAGGAATGTCAATCTACACAGGTTACAGCCGAGTCAGTCATGTATAATGACTAACCTTGAATTTTAGACAATAGCTCTTAAAATGTACATATGACATCACATTGTCAACACTATTACTAATTCACAAATAGGGCTGTTATTATGCTTACAATGTTTATAAACTTGCTTCTAAAATGTACAAGTGGTCAACTTTCTCATGACCAGACTCACCGTCACCCAGTGTCATGTTTTTGGCCTCATAGCAGATGGTAAGTTAGGATATCTAACAGCAGGAGTTTGATGTTTCATCATTTACATTTGCCAGACTGACATAGCTGCCCAAAGTGTGATCTTTGGGTTCTACCCAAACCACAAGAATGCAAAAGGTAATAATAATATCAAGAACAACAACCTGCTGGACAGTGAATACTCACAAGAGCAGTCACAAAATATTACTTTGAGCTGACAAAGAAAGGCGATACACTGGGCAATCATTTTGTAGTCTTTGAGTTTTGAGTAATAAAATATTCTTTCAGAGACTTGTACTCCATTTCCAATTAAAGTCTTCCTCCGTATCACAAGTTACCCATCTTCTTCTTCTTCTTTCGGCTTCTCCCTTTATCAGGGGTCACCACAGCGAGTTAAACGTTTCCACCTCACCCTGTCCTCCACATCCTCTACTCTCACCCCAACTCCCTGCATATCTTCATTCACCACACCCAAATAACTCCTCTTTGGTCTTCCTCTCCATCTTTGCCTGGCAGCTCCATCTCCAACATCCTCCTACCAATATATCCACTATCCCTCCTCTGCACATGTCCAAACCATCTCAGTCTTCCCTCTCGAATTTTGTCTCCCAATTTTCCAACCTGTGCTGTCCCTCTGATGATCTCATTCCTAATCCTGTCCACCCTAGACACTCTTAAAGAGAACCTCAACACCTTAAGTTCTGCCACCTCCAGCTCTGCTTCCTGTCTCTGTCAGTGCCACTGTCTCCAACCCATACAACAAGGCTGGTCTCACTACTCTCTTATAAATCTTTCCTTTCACTTTTGCTGTGACTCTTTTGTCACACAGCACTCCTGACACTCTTCTCCACCCACTCCATCCTGCCTGTACTCTCTTCTTCACCTTCTTTCCACACTCCCCATTTCCTTGGACAGTTGATCCCAAGTACCTGAACTCCTGGACCTTTGTGACCACTGATCCCTGTAGCCTGACTGTTCCACCTGACTCCTTTTCATTTACACACATGTATTCTGTCTTACTACAGTTGACTTTCATTCCTCTCCTTTCCAGATTATACCTCCACCTCTCCAAGTTCTCTTCTACCTGTTCCCTGTTCTCACTACAGGTCACAATGTCGTCTGCAAACATCATAGTCCACGGCGATTCCTGTCTGACCTCATCTGTTAGTCTGTCCATCACCAGAGCAAATAAGAAGGGACTCGTATCACAACTAACCTATATAATACCAAAATAACTGGCAGCCTAGTTAAGGTACTGGACTATGAACCAGAAGGTCCAGGTTTCAAATGGACCTTCTGCCCCAAATTCCCAAGCTGCTACTGTTGGGTCCTTGAGCAAGGCCCTTAACCCACAATTGCTTGGATTGTAAGACTGTACCAATTGTAAGTTGCCCTGGATAAGGGTGTCTGCTAAATGCTGTAAATGTAAATGAAATCAAAAAAAGATAAAATACAGACACCACCACTCAGTCCATGTGGTTGGATTTAATTTGCTAGACGTGGCTCATCCTCAGCTGCATGGAGGTGGTTTGGCTTTGAAAA
This sequence comes from Ancistrus triradiatus, assembly GCA_025084515.1. Classification (NCBI taxonomy): domain Eukaryota; kingdom Metazoa; phylum Chordata; class Actinopteri; order Siluriformes; family Loricariidae; genus Ancistrus; species Ancistrus triradiatus. The sequence continues at coordinate 379,666 of JAJAGP010000084.1, forward strand.
GATGGACGTTGCTGAAAAGTCGGAAATCGGTTTGCGTTAAAGACAGCTCGACAACTAACGTAGTTCACAAAATCCAAACTAACCACCAGTGTAGAATATGAAGATTATGACAAACTTGGGGAGTCAGCTGTCCATGACGGGCTTAAGCCAGCCAAGGTACCAGCCTAAAAACACACTCAAAACTCTGGTGAAATCGTTCTGCAAATGAAAGTGGCTTACAACGGATGGCAAGATGGAACAAATGCAAATTCAGGTGGTTGAGAGAGATGATAGAAAAATGGAGAGCTTTTGAATACTTTAGACCCAAGATATATACTGCCAAACTGCTGTCTAATTATCGTTATCATCAAAATCCCAGAAAAAAGAAAAATATTTTTTGTCTCAATACCACGCATACATTTTCCTTAATTATGTTCTCCATTTTTTGTTATTTAGCTTCAGTGTATTTAAACTAATAATTTTTCCCTGCACATCCTCTTTTCTTTTTATGTTGTTGTTGTTCTGCTTTTTTTTTTTTTTAATTGTACCTTCTTGTGCAAATCATACTAAAGAAAAAGAACTAGCTAGTCTCTGAGTTTTTGCGGAAACAGTAGAAGACCTAAAATAAGGAACTGCCTTAGCACAAGTGAGAAACTGTGCTAAAACTGTGAAATATAATCAAGCTCACTGTACACACAGCGAGTCCAGGTTCAATCAGTTCACATGAAGAGGACACCAGACTACATAATTATGCAGCTGTATGCCTGCTTCCCTCAACCTGGGTGATGGGAACGAAATCTGACTCTCCTAAAGAGAAAATTGGAACGTGAAATAACAGAAGACAGTGTGACCTTAGGACTGCAATTAAATACCTCAGACAGAACTGATGGACATCTGCAACTGAATAAAGCAGAACCAATACTGGACTTACTTCTATAATCAGCAAAGAAGTGTCAGTATGCCAACTGGCAGACAACCACATAGGTTTTATTACAGCACATGAGAGAGTTATCTTAAGTAATAGTTACAAAATGCTTACGTTGATACAAAGCTGTAATCAGAATGACCAGGAGGGTTGAGGCTGATAGAACAGCAACAGTAACTCAAACAACCACTTGTTAAAACTGAGGTATGCAGAAGAGCATCTCTAAAGCACAACACGTCAAACCTTGAAGCAGCTACTCCTGTCAGCTAAGAATAGGCAACTGAGGCTACAGTTTGCACAAGCTCACCAAAGTTTGACAACAGAAGACTGAAAAACCTTGTCTGGTCTCATGAGTCTCGATTTCAGCTGCACCATTCGGATGGGAGATTCTCAACATGGATGTGCAGTAGACAAATCTGCAGCAACTGGTTGATGCCATGTCAAGATCAAAGTGTTCCCAACACCTTGTTGAATCTGGGCCACAAAGAATTAAGACAGTTCTGAAAGCACAAGGAGGTCAAACCTGGTACTAGCAAGGTGTACCTGATAACATGGGTGGTGAGTGTATATTTATGCATGGTTTTATAGATGGAAAGCACTGATTAGCCCAGCTACCACAGGGCATGGGTATAGCCCAGCTACCACAGGGCATGGGTATAGCCCAGCTACCACAGGGCATGGGTATAGCCCAGCTACCAAAGTTACTGGGTATAGCGCAGTTACCAAAGGCCATGGGTATAGCTCAGTTACCAAAGGTTCTGGGTATAGCTCAGTTACCAAAAGGTTCTGGGTATAGCTCAGTTGCCAAAGGTTCTGGGTATAGCTCAGTTACCAAAGGTTTTGGGTATAGCTCAGTTGCCAAAGGGCATGGGTATAGCTCAGTTACCAAAGGCCATGGGTATAGCTCAGTTACCAAAGGTTCTGGGTATAGCTCAGTTACCAAAGGTTCTGGGTATAGCTCAGTTACCAAAGGTTCTGGGTATAGCTCAGTTACCAAAGGTTCTGGGTATAGCTCAGTTACCAAAGTTACTGGGTACAGCTCAGTTACCAAAGTTACTGGGTACAGCTCAGTTACCAAAGGTTCTGGGTATAGCTCAGTTACCAAAGGCCATGGGTATAGCTCAGTTACCAAAGGTTCTGGGTATAGCTCAGTTACCAAAAGGCTATGGGTACACGGGTTTTATATGAGGGAATCTCACAATGAGAAGAGGCACTGAAGAAGTACCAAACAACTTACAAACAAGCAGAACACAAATACAGATTCAAATCTGAAATTACCCAATTATAGTAATCTACATAAGCTGTGTGTGAAATACAAGTACAGCACTGAATAATGAACTGACTCATTTCTGAACTGATCTAGTGTTTCAACAATAAACTGAACATCCTGCTCACAGTGAAGTCAGATTCTGGCTCATCAGTGCAAAGCCAGCTAAACCACGTCAAAATAACCAAGGACAATAAAAGAAAATGCTCGTATTTAAAGTATTACAAACAATTTCTAAGTCCAAGCAGTTTGTCATGCTTTAGCTCTAAACTTTGCATCACTCATCAGTTTCATGTTACTCCAATGCTGAGACTCTACTAACCAAAACAAAAGCAAACTGCCAGAAGTGGACTAAAGAAAGTGATTTAAAGTCGATCGTTGTCCTCATCTGGTAAACCACAGAAGCCACTGATGAGACAGAAGAAAAACAATAGTAAAACTAATTCAATTCCAATGCATGTTGAGCTGAAGTAATGACAGGCAGCAAAAAGGAAATTTATGTTGCCATGTTTCACAGTGGGCGGCACGATGGCGCAGCGGTTAGCTCTGTCGCCTCTGAGTGGAGTACTTTCCATGTCAGTTTGGGTTCCAAACACACAATCCACATTCCAAAGATGTGATAGGTCTCTAAAAGTGTCCCACTGAGAATGTTACATCAAGTCTAGTCATAAATACATATACACTCAAGTCAGTGCCAATTAAGCGTAATCAATTAACCTAACACGCAAAACCCACACAGAAAGGGGAGGACGGTGGAGGACCCAGGCTTAGGCTTCTCCACCCTGGGATTGAACCCAAGACCTTCTTGCTGTGAGGCAGCGGTGCTACCCAGCAAGCCACCCCCAACTACTGGTGTACAAGATTATTTAAAAAAATGGTGGTTGCCCTCAACATAAACACTTGGACCAAGTACTATACACTCGCATCACTTACGTCTGGACCAATCGCTGCATACTTGGGTTAATCAGGGTTCCAATGTGCTGAGAAAAGTACCTACCCTAAATTAGGAGCTATACACTAAATACACCATATACACGATGTTCGAAGAACTACAATCGTCCCCAGTTCCTGTGGTGTGAACACATGGGAAAGGAGGCACCATCTCCAACAGTTCTCTGAAAAAAATCCTCTTAAAAGGTCCTTTAGACCGCTGCAGCACACATGCAAAACTTTATACAATAATAGGAATACTGCCAACTTATTTTCTTTGACTGGATTAAAAATGTAGCGTGAACTTATGAATCAAGAGAAATGACCTACAGTAGCGGTGATATGGTAAAAATATTATAATCACGGCATTTTCATGATACACGATATATATCACGATACATGTGTTTGCAGACAACATGCATCAGTACCGACAGATCCTGGGGAAAAAAAAACTACTATTTACATATTCTCTCATACTTAGTGATTTTAATTCAAAATATACAGCACTTTATCCAATTAAAAAGGACTAAGTACAATCTTTATAATGAAATATGCAGTGGGTCAGTGTTCTTTAAGCACTGACAATATCTTACATTCACATTTATGGAATTTAGCAGACGCCCTTATCCAGAGCGACTTACAATTGATACAGTTACAATCCAAGCAATTGTGGGTTAAGGGCCTTGCTCAAGGACCCAACAGTGGTGGCTTGGCAGAGGTGGGATTTGAACCCAGGACCTAGGTCCATGAGCTTTACCCAGTGCAAAGGAGCTTCAAGATACCCAGGACCTTCTGGTCCATAGTCCGGTATCTTAACCACTAGGCCACCACAGTCCCAATCTTCAATATGCTCAGAAAAGTATACTGTCAATCAAATTAAAAATGATCACGATACGATAAAATATCGTCATATTGCCCTCCCCTATGTACACATGTACAACTAAAAACTTTCACAGTTCTGGGTCTCACTATTCCATCCACATGGAAAAAGCTCTTTCAACCATGAACTCTATAGGGTTAGATGAATTTGAAAACACCATGTAGTAGAGTGATCGACCCCGATTATCCCATGCATCACCTACAAGAAATCCAAAATGCATACCTAGTTAATAGGTACCATTCTCAAAAAAGGTATCAAACTCAGATTACCTCTATACAAATATAGGAGTTTTCTCTCATCTTGGCATTTTTAAGTTTTAAAATAACTTCGTTTTTCTTTTTTTATTAGTTTAGTAGACTATAAAAAGGTATTTGTGTGTCTACATTACTGTAAATTTACTTTAGCAGTGATTAGATACGAAGAGGCCAGAAGTCATTCATTATCAACTAGGATGACACGATTATATCATGACATTGCGATATTCCACATAATTAACTGAAAATATAAAAACAACTGAAATACAGGTTATGATGTACAATCTTGTGATGTGCAAAACACTATAGTAGGACACTGTAGTTTACACCCCATTTAAAATGTGTTTTTTCTTCCTTTAAAAAGGTCATTATTTTGAGCTGAAAATCGATGTAGCATTGTGCGAAAATAAATATCGCAATATATTGCTGCATCGATTTTTTAGCACAGCCCTATTGTCAATTAAGGTTGTCAGTCTACTGACAGCAAGTGGCTCAACCAATTGCAATACAAAATGGGTTGAGCTAGTGATGCAATAAAGTTGTGTAGAATTAATTTACACAAATGAAGAGTGAAACCACGCAGAGACAGTCAATGGGAGATGAACGCAGAGTATAGCACAATTTGTCTTTTGATGGTTCCTACAAGAAATTTCTTCCAAGATGAGATCCAAGAATAACACTGAAAATGTGGAATTTACAAAATATATCCCTTTTGAACCGTGTTTTGTATTGGTCAGGGTGACAGGACAGTTTGAGGTAAATCTCCCGACCAGAAAGCACCACCAGAAAATGAACTTAGGAAGACTAACAAATTGCTGCTGCACCACTCAAGCACCTGTTTGCTATTATGTCAAGTGAAAGTGAACTGTGGTGGCCAGAAGGTTCAAATCTTACTTCTGCCAAGCTGCCACTGTTGGGTCTCTGATCAATGCCCTTAATCCAAAACTGCTTGGATTGTAAGGTTGTATCAGTTGTTAGTCGTTCTGGACAAGGGCGTCTGCTAAATGACGAAATGTAAATGAAACCATTTTACATGTGCTTCAAAGGATATGTTTCAAGTGACTGATTGCCTCTTTATGAAATGTTTCAGCAGTTGGCAATTAAACTGCACTTTTATCTCATCTTCTAAATCGTTCTGAAAGCAGATCCGGTTCTATTTGCTCGCTATAGACTCAGATAGCAAAGATAGAGTAAGCGCAATGAAACGTTATATTCATAGTTCCAATACAAATAGTATTCTGGTCACAATTCCTCACTTACAGCCATGACCTTGGAAAAGGAGATACATCTGAGACTTCCTTCATCCGGGATTGCACTGTGCGTGACTGAAATTGGCCTGGACTCGAGGTCACAAGTCAGGAAGTATAGATGGGAAGGCAAGACAGGTGAGACAGGGTTCCTCAGAGGAAGAGAAGAAAAAAAATAAAATAAAATAAAATAAAAAAAATCAGCTGTTGGCCCAAAAGGCTTCACGCAAGACAGAGCAGCTGAGTTACTAGATCAGATAAATCAGAGAAGTACAACATATACTTAGGCAAGTAAAACAGAACTGTCCGATTGGATGTTTTAATATAAGAAAATGCTGTCGTATACCAAAAACATCATCATATATTCCCAAAGTCATTTCAGAGAAATAAGCTGGCGATTCTTCTTCAACGTCAGCCGCTCCCATTAAGGGTCACCACAGAGGATCTGATACGCATATTAAACCTGGCTCAGGGTTTACAGGATGTCCTTCCTGCCATAACCCTTCCATTTGATCTCGGCTTGACACCAGCACTGAATGCAGTAGCAGGGCACTCACACTGGGACACTTTAGAGAGACCAAATGACCTGAAATGAATGAATAAACCGGCAAATTCATTTTTCAGTTCTTTTGAAATGAACGTGACCGCAGATGGCTGACTCGGCTGATAGTGTCTCCTCTAGGACTTTTTTCAGCAGTGGCGGCAGCCACCAAACCTCTGAAAAAAATATATAAAATAAAAGGGAACATCACTGATCATGCTTGGTTGTAACATTAGCCAAGTTAACTTGAAGAGAAGTTATCTACTGTGATCTAATGCAGCTTTGAGATCTCATGGCTTTAATTTAATGTAGTACTACGAAAATGCGACAAGATTATGAACTAAACCGTGTTGAGTCACAAAGCGCCGGTGGGAGCGTGCCCAGTGCCGATGTGCAACAGGCTATACGTTTCATTGCGAAAGTTCTTTTTAACTGTAAAATCTATCTAACAACTAAAGTTAATCTACTCTCTGTTCTCTCCTCCATTTTGGATGTAATCGCTCTCCACTTGCATTTCACTCTGTTCATCGTTTCAAAGTAAAAGCCGGCTGCAGAGTTTTGCCATTCCATGATATATCATAGGGGTCTAAAACTGTACTTGGCAGAAACACTGGATTAAATATGAAATTAGTTTCCTGAATTAATTGTGAATAGAGGTGCTCCCCGATTTATGATGGGGATGTGTTCCGACAAACCCATAGTAAGTTGAATTGGAAGTTTTCAGGAATGGAAGTCTGGCACCAGCGCTGAATACAGTAGCCGGGCACTCACACTGGGACACTTTAGAGACCAACTGACCTGAACACATCTTTGGAATGCGTTTGGAATTTGGAAACCCGAGTACCTAGACAAAAGTCACACAGAGACGAGGAGAACATGCAAACACAGGAGGAGTCCAGACAAGAAAGCAAAATTGGGAATCTCTGGATCTGCATTTCCTTTTTTAACCCCACACAGTGAAACCATGCATAGATCACAATATTTTTACTGCTTAACTGTTCCTATTTAAAACTCTAATATTCCTGTAGCTCTTCCATTGCAACGTAAACAAACCACACGAAAAGTGATAATCCACTTAGTCATCAAGCTCCACTTTGACTCTCTTCTTCACTTTGACTCTATGTGAGAAGCCTGTGGTAGCCTGGCGGGTAAGGTACTGGACCATGGACCAAAAGGTCCAGGGTTCAAATCCCACCTCTGCCAAGCTGCCACTGTTGGGTCCTTGAGCAAGACCCTTAACCCACAATTGCTTGGATTGTAAGACTGTATCAATTGTAAGTCGCTCTGGATAAGGGTGTCTGCTAAATGCTGTAAATGTAAATGTATGTGAAGAAGGTGTTCTTCTAAAGATCTTGTCAACTGTTTCAGATGTTTGTTCCAAATTCCTCAGGTGTGCACAAGTGCACACGAGTGACGTTTCCACTGCTCCCAACATGTGCACAATGCCCTTCTCATTCCAAACCTGATGTTCAAATATGTTTGAAATATTGACGCATACAGAGAATGGCACTCTTGGCAATTCCTGAGTGACTGATTCAAATATTCAAGTCATCATATAGGCATTTATGTGGTATCAAGGAGATCTAGGACATAACGTCTGGCAATACTCAATCAGAAAACACTGATGTGGCATGAAGATTATGCTATTTCAGGCAAATCATCCTCAACACTTGATTTTCAAATGAAACATTTGTCCATTAATAAATGAGAAACTTAAACCCGAGATTACCTGCAGTGAATATAAATACTGCTTAGCCAAAAACAACCCAACGGCCACTTTATAAAAGGTACACCCGTTCAACTGCTTATTACTGCATACATCTAATCAGCCAATCAATACATTGAGGCATGTAGAGCAGGTCAAGATGACCTGCTGAAGTTCAAACCAAGCATTGCAAACAGGGAAATAGGTGATTTAGGCAACTTTGAATGTGGTATGGTTGTTGCTGCCAGATGGGCTGGTCTAAGCATCTCAGAAACGTTTGTTCTACGAGGATTTTCACACGCACAGCCATCTCTAGAGTTTACAGAGAAGGGTCCAAAAAAAGAAAACATCAAGTGAGCGGCAGTTCTCTGGGTGAAAGTGTCTTGATGCCAGAGTAGAATAGCTTAGTTCTAGACTGGTTCAAGTTGAAAGAAAGGCAACTGCATCTCAAAAACAACAACTAAGGTATGCAGAAGAACATCTCTGAATGCACAACATGTCAAACCTTGAAGCAGATGGGCTACTGCAGCAGATCATCTCATTGGGTAGCACTGCTGTCGGCTAGGAACAGGGAAATGAGGCTACGATTCACACAAGCTCACCAAAAGTGGACAACAGAACATTGGGGGGGAAAAAAAAAAAAAAAAACACTGACTAGTATGTTTCGAATTCTGTTGCGACATTCAGATGGTAGGGTCAGAATTTGGAACCAAAAAAAACACAACAGCATAGATGCAGCCCGCCTTCAATTAACGGTTCAGGCTGTTGATGGTGGTGTACCAAATGCACATCTTCTGATGACTACTTCCAACAGTATAACGCGTCATGTCACAAAAACTTCTCAAACTGGTTTCTTGAACACGAATGAGTGTTCAATCCAATAAAGCACCTTTGGGATGTAATGGAAAGGAAGATTCGCATCATGGATGTGCAGCCAACAAATGCAGCAACTGTGTGATGCTATCATGTCAGGATGGACCAATATATCTGAGGAATGTTTCCAGTACCTTGCTGAATCTATACCATGAAGAATTAAAACAGTTCTGAAGGCAAACAGGAGTCCAATGCAATACTGGCCAGGTGTACCTAATAAACTGGCCTAGTGTATATATCAAGTGAAAAAGCGAGTCAACATACTGTATTACTCTCTTTAACACATCAAATGAGCCAGAGACCTCAGACACTGTTCCTATACCCAAATCCAAAAACCACTTCAAACAGGTAACTACCACCAACAGCCATGTGCCCTTGTGACAAAGTCAGGTCATAAATCTTGTCAGAAACGTCTGGACCTCTGGTCTCATTACCTCAGCAAGCCAGATGGAGCCTGACCTGCATATGCAAAACTAATATTTTACTGCCTGGATGTAGTAAAGTGTGCAAATACATGCATGAACTTCAGCAAAAGTAAGAAGTGTTTCAGAACAAGCACGTCGGAGCTTGTCATGACATAACTCTTGAGTTTGAGAGGAAAAAAAACACAATTAGCCATTCTCTGGGATATGCTCCCTAAAGACTTGGTCTGATTGTCAAGACCTGACAGAAGCTTCTACGGAGCAGACAAATGCAAGGGAGTGTCCTGGTGACTCAACTTCTATAAATGCTCTGTGTGCACTTAAGTATGGGCCAATGAGAAGAGACAGACTGCCAGTAATGACAGATCTCAATGCTGCAGTTAGACAAATATGAAATTAAACACTGTCAAAGTGTATTGCACTTAGTGCTGGACGATACGACCTTACATCAACATCATGATTATTAGATCATTTTACCTTGATTACGATTAATGACACACCTTATTTTGTTGTTGCTTTTGCCCTCAGTTCACCGACAAGGTTTGCACTGTAAATATGTTTAACCATTAAAACTGGGATAATTTATTAGGAAAATTTCTAATTTCATGTAGCAGACGCCCTTATCCAGAGCGACTTACAATTGGTACAGTCTTACAATCCAAGCAATTGTGGGTTAAGGGTCTTGCTCAAGGACCCAACAGTGGCAGCTTGGCAGAGGTGGGATTTGAACCTGCTGGGATATTCTGGTCCATAGTCCAGTGACTTACCTGCTAGGCTACCACAGTCCCTAGCGGGTATCTGGCTATTCACGACAGGACCAAGGTCACATCAATACTAGTCAGATACATTCAAACCGGGCCAATTTAGAGCAACCAATTAACCCAGTGCATGTCTTTGGAATATAAAAAGAAGACCGAGTACCCAGAGTAAACCCACACAGACAAGGGGAGGACATGCAAACTCCATACAGAGAGCTTAAAGGCCGTGATCGAGCCTGGGATCTCTGGTTAGCTGTGAGTCCGTGCTAACCGTAAGCAGCGTTTCTGCTACATGCACAAACTCACCTCAGTGAACCAGCCTTGATTTGGGTGGAGTAAAAATAGTCCTGACTGAATGTGATCATATTGGAAAGACCTGTGAGAGGGGGCAATGCAAAATTGGAGCGCTGACTCACCAAACCCCACCTACACTGCAGGAAGCACAGCACCATGAAGTAATTCTCCAGTGTATTTCGACCTAATCTCCATTCAGTGCATAGTGATTACCACAAGCATTAACTGACATTTCCTGGCACTTATAAAACAAACCCATAATGGAAGCCAGGAATGAGTGGTATACCACTATTAAAGTAAATACCTGTGTGAAGCTGCCCAATGATATGGATTTTACCATAATGTGAATATATCATTACAGATACAGTGGGGCTTGAAAGTTTGTGAACCATTTAGAATTTCCATTTATTTATTGAGAAAAATGATCCAATATTACATATCAGTGAGTGGCAAAAGTATGTGAACCTTTGCTTTCAGTATCTGGTGTGACCCCCCTGTGCAGCAATAACTGCAACTAAACATTTCCTGTAACTGTTGATCAGTCCTGCACACCGGCTTGGAGGAATTTTAGCCCATTCCTCCGTACAGAACAGCTTCAGCTCTGGGATGTTGGTGGGTTTCCTCACATTAGCTGCTCGCTTCAGGTCCTTCCACAACATTTCCACTGGATTAAGGTCAGGACTTTGACTTGGTCATTCCAAAACATTAACTTTATTCTTCATTAACCATTCTTTAATCATTATAAAATTAGCCAATGAGAGAGGCCTTCATTGCTTAGAAGTTACCCTGGGGTCCTTTGTGACCTCGCCAACTATGACACTCCTTGCTCTTGGAGTGATCTTTGTTGGTCAACCACTCTTGGGGAGGGTAACAATGGTCTTGGATTTCCTCCATTTGTACACAATCTGTCTGACTGTGAATTGGAGTCCAAACTCTTTAGAGATGGTTTTGTAACCTTTTCCAACCTAATCTTTCCTGCCTTCTCTTTACCTACTTTTAGGACTTGTGTAAAAAAATATGATGATTTTTTTATGATGATATTTATGCAGAAATATAGAAAACTGTACAGGGTTCACAAACTTTCAAGCACCACTTTGTCCCGTTTAACCTCCATCCGATCAACATTCATTTGCTTTAACTGGGAAGGTTTTTAAAATTATATTAAACTATAATAGGATTGGAAAAACTTAACTATGGACGTTGTTGCCCAAGCTAGCTGGTTGCATCAACAGCCAATAAATGCTGCAAATCCACATGCAGAGGTGGGAGTTAAAGAGCGGAAGTCCGACATTCACTCAACCTCTGTACCTTACCAGCTCACATTTGGAACAGAGACTGTTCTAACACGGCTGATGCGTTCGGAGACTTTTTTGTGCAAACTGCTCCTGGCATTCATGAGTGTATGTGCCTGTCCTATTGTCAGTAGTACTTATTTATGTGTCTCCCACGTTACCTGAATATTCACTCTCACCTTTTAGTGCAGTAGATAAATCCAACCGTGATGTTTTCACAATAACACAACCTCAAGTGTTCTATTGCTGTTTTACAACATTTTTACATTCCATACTGAATATGCTTTAATACTGTTGTTTTACAGAACGTAAAGCGGATGTTAAAGGGCGCACACCTATACAGGCAAATCTGGGCTTTGCAACAACCACAAGCAGTCCAGCTATACAAGACCATGTTCCTACCTACTGTAATGCAGACAGGGTGATAATGCCAGTAGTTTGCGTTGTTTGCAGCAAATCTGACAGTTCTAATCGCCTCAGGAGGTTCTTGCAAGCACATTCAACAAGTGTAAATTCATCCACCTCTCTAAAACACATGCTGTATTGACTACCAAAACTCTGCCCAGTACTTTACAACACAGCATACGTGATCCATGACGTCAACACAAGAATTGCCAGAGCCACACCCAGCGGTCTGCTGTTGACACTTGCTGCACAACTGCTTCAGGCTTTAGTGGCTGTGGTGTATGGTGGGTGTGTCCCTGTATATCAGTGTGACTATGACTCCACAGACCTAAGTGCTGGCTATGAGACAGACAAAAAATAATGAGATTATACAGCTGAGGTACAGGAGACAATGTTTGCATTAGATAAGCATTCAGATGAACAGCAATGTTGCCATAAAGCACAAAACTTTTGTAAAGATACTAGCTTCAATTACACACTGACCGAGTACTTTATCAGAAACACTATACTAATGCTGGGTAGGGCGTCCCTGTTGAAGTCCATCCACCTCAAGGGTTTACATGATGTCCATTTTGACACATTTGTACAGAGTAGTACAGTGGTACCTCAGTTCTTGTGGTTAATCCGTTCCAGAAGGCTTGTCGAGTACTGAAATTGACGAGTACCAACTTAATTTTTCCCATAAGAAATAATGTAAATGGAATTAATAGGTTCCAGACCTCCAGAAAATCCACACTGTATAAGGCACATGCATTAATGGAGTTGTACTGTCCAGGTGCTCCCTGATTTACGAAGGGGACATGTTTCAACAAAACCATCATAAGCTAAATGTATCATAAACTGAGTTTAATACAGTCTATGCTGTATCTTAGCAGAACCGACCTTATAAGCGGCTGAGCTTAAAACACTTACATTAACCTACAGTTGGCCAAAATAATTAACACAAAGCTTATTTCATAATAAAGTGTTGGAAAATGACATGCAATTTAGTGAGTAATGGATTGAAAGTGAAAAGTAAACGCAAAACACTCACTCTATTGGTGAACTCAGGGCGCTAGCATAGCAGCTAATGCTAACTGCAGCCTGATCCTTTCAGTAGGCTGTAATCAATAACCATTGTAGGACCCATGGAGACTTTTTCTGTACTAAGAATACAGTGGTGCTTCAAAATTTGTAAACCCTTTAGAATTTTCTATATTTCTGCATAAATATGACCTAAAACATCATCAGATTTTCACACAAGTCCTAAAAGTAGATAAAGAGAACCCAGTTAAACAAATGAGACAAAATATTACACTTGGTCATTTATTTATTGAGGAAAATGATCCAATATTACATATTAGTCAGAGGCAAAAGTATGTGAACCTCTAGGATTAGTTAATGTGAGGAAACCCACCAATATCCCAGAGCTGAAGCTGTTCTGTACGGAGGAATGGGCTAAAATTCCTCCAAGCCGGTGTGCAGGACTGATCAACAGCTACAGGAAACAGCTTTAGCACTATGCTAAAGCTATTGTGAATCTGAATCACCATGTACTGAATAGTAAATTGTACCACAGGACACCTTCAAACGTCTTCTGGAGTCCGTGCTTCGACAAATCAGATCCTTGGCAGTTCGAATGAGATGTACACAGCTGATCTGTGTACTGCAAAAGCAGTCAGAAGTAAATAACTCTTGCTCTGAAAACCTACATGATGCCACATACAGAACGGTCAATTTTGTCAGTGTCATAGTGAGCCCAAAAATAACCACTTTCAGCAAGCTATCGCATTGCAAAAGAACAGCAGAGACACACAAAACCAGCCAGGCCTACTCTGGCTATCAGCCATAAGCATAAGACTAACAGATGAGCAAGTAAAAATATTAGCACTTTATCAGTGTGCACCACAAACACACAGAGACATACACCAGCCTAACACAACACTACAACCCCATGGCCTAAAATTAGCAACAGCTTGTCACCCCGCAGCACGTACACAACATTATGCCATTGCCTTGACAAACCTTCTGCTGCTAATCAACATGTTTGCACTACCAGTTTAAAAGACTCACATGTCAACCTCGACAGCACACTGGTCATGGAACAACTGGTAAAAACATAATTGCTGCACTGAAGACTGCTAGAGCTATGCATATTTGATAAAGATGTATTGTTAGCCATGTAAGGGAAAGTGAGATATGGGCCTGTATTATCAGGTATACTAAGAACAAGTACATGGACAGCTAGGTAGAAATAATCCACCAACGTACATATCATGCTGTACGCGCATACACTCGCCAATCACTTTATTAGGTACACCGCCTTGTTTCTATAAAGATGCACTTTGTAGTTCTGAAAATTGCAAACTGTAGTCCATCTGTTTCTCTACATACTTTGTTCGTCCCCTTTATTCTGTTCTTTAATGATCAGGACCATCACAGATCAAGTACTATTTGGGTGGTGGAACTGACATGGTGGTGGTGTGTTAATGTGTGCTGTTCTGGTACAAGTGAATCAGACACAACAGTGCTGCTAGAGTTTAAACACCTCAGTGTCACTGCTGGACTGAAGAGAGTCCAGCATCCTGTCAACACTGATGATGGATTATATGAGCTACTGTCTCTGAGTTTACATCTACAAGATGGAAGACTATGGTACATGTATCTAATAAAGTGCACAGTGAGTGAACTCCGGCAGCACTGCTGTGCCTCATCCACTTATACCAGCACAACACTAATAATAATACTGCGAGAATTGCAGAAAATCAACGATCATACATGCACTTGAGTAATCAGATAATGGGAAACCTCCAGGTTTTCATGATTCATTGCAATTCATCTACATTGCAACCAGGCAATACTCTCTCAGAAAGATGTGACGTAAACTTCAAATTGTAATAATAAACAATCAAAATCTTCAAAAGCCATTTAGCGGATGCTGTGATAAGGGGTGCCAGATCCCGAGAGAGCATGCCGCACCAGGTCTATGTAAATAAGCCCAAAAGAAACATCTCCAAGAAAAAGCGTACCTGGCAACCGTGTCAATTTAATAAGATTTCTGGGAAACTTGCTGAAACAGCCAAATGCAAAAGGCTGAATCCAAAGCAGCATACAATTAACATGAGCAGTTGGAAGTCATGGGCCAAACAGCTGAAGGTGAGTGATGCTAGGATTTGAACTTTTAACCATCTAATTAGCAGATCAGAGCCTTAACCACTGAGCCAGGAGGAACTGCATCACAACAAGTCTCAGACAAACTACTGGTGCACCGATAGCAATACCGTATCAGGGCCGATACTGACGCATGCACACAGTATCCGTAATCAACAGCACTGACACCAGGAAGAGGCTACTGACGAACGTCGTCCCCTTCCTCGTGGAATTAGAAGGTTCTATCTGATATTTTTTTCAAAATGTAGTTATTCATTTATACTTAATCTGTAACAAATCCTTAAAATTATGTGAGGTGTTTTAAATTTTATGCATTTTGGACTATCTGCGGTTCTACCTGCAGAGAAGAAAGCCAATCGGCGCGTTGAATACACAAGAGGACCAATCAGATTCCTTCTTTGCCATGTCAGTCAATGCTCAATGAGGGGGGGGGGTAATAGAGCGGAGAAGAAAAGCTTGGTGGAGTCCATTGTTTTTAGATGATTAGTTAATGTTCTTTAAAAAAAAGCAGGTAGTAGAAAATGTGTACTTCTACCGGTTTAAATAATAATTAGACGCGAGGCAGGAATAACCCTAGAAGAGCGCAAATCCATCATAAGGCTCTCACCCACACCCTCACCCACATTTTGATATAGCACATTTAAGGTTCTGGACTATGGACCATAAGAACCAGGGTTCCATTCCCACCTCGGCCAAGCTGCCACTGTTGGGTCCTTCAGCAAGGCCCTTAACCCACAATTGCATGGATTGTAAGATTAGAGGTAGCGTTGTGAACATGGATGGTGTTCCAAATGGTATGTTGCCACTACCCATTCCCACCACGTCCATCCAATCAGTGATTAAGCAACATTATTGTTTATTTGGTGGTTAATTACAAGGTAAAGTTCCTGAAAAAACGTGCTGAAAGACATCAGACAATGTTCAATCTATTATAAATGCACTTAAGAGCTTTCGCACCAAAGAGTGCTTAGGACTAATTTTGGAGAAACTACCCCCAGCTGGACTCCCCAGAGAACTACATTCATTCCAGGGCCTTTTTCTGGACACAGCTAGTAGGAACGCTGATATGAAGTTAGCCATTGAACTGTTGGGGAAACAAAATCTCGTTGTACCTCTTCCATCACAGAAGGCTCAGTAAAGCCTGGACTTCACTGTCAGGTCTGTTGTTTATACAGCTACTGGTGTAGTGTTTAAAAATGGCAGTTGCTTTCAACATAGACATTTGCCTCTGGACCAACCATTACACTCTTGTGCCACCTACGTCAGGACCAATCATCGCATAGTTACTTCTTCACTCAAGGTTTCAGGGGCCGTTTCTCAATATGCGTACTTTTCTGTACTTATGTTCTCGTGAAACGTCATCAGTCGCAGCCCAAGCACTGTTCCATTTCTAAGTTCGCATCTAACCAAGTATGCACCAAATCCCCAGATGTGTTCTTGCTCCACCCATATTATCAAGGATGTATTGGAGCAGACTTGTGCGGACTTGAACAGTGAAATATCCCACAATGCACTGCCAGCTCGGTAATGGGGGATGAGAGCACTCCCAACTGGATGTATAATTTCTAAAGTAATACTGTTATTGTGTCACGGAATGAAGTTAAGAGTTCAGGTGAGAATGTAGTTGTTTAAAATTCGACTATGCGGTCAGTTTATCAAGATAAAGCTTACATTAAAAAAATGCTCAGATTTCGGAGATGTGACGTAAAGTTATTAACGTATTTATTATGCATTATATGTATTATTCATTCAGCCTGTATTCTAAATATGAATTGTCTGATATAAATTGAAGTTCAGAATTAAATTCCCTTCTAAAATCAGACTTCTTTGGTGCTCGCTTATGTTTGGGAAGGTTTTTATTTATGCTTAATTGAGATCCATCCGTTGTTACACGTAGATTAAACTATTCAATGAAAAATAAGAGATCTGAGCACTACTTCCACCACTGACAGGCTTTATACAAGATGTTTTAGGATTTTATCTAAGTGTAAAAAGTAAACCAGGTTGTCTCCATAGCCAAGTACGCTGCTGTTCCGATTGTATAATAACCAAACTGTGTCCTCCCTTCCCTTCACTCACAAGTTGAACTTCCCAGTCCAGACTTGGGAAGTACTCAAGTCTGAACTTCACGTACCTGGCACTGACAAACGGTCAAGGTGTTGAGAAAAGTTCCAACAATGAAACAGGAGCTACCAATTTCCCTATAGATGGCGTTCTAAGAACTACAATCCTCCTCAATTTCCATGCGAGAAAGGGGGGAATTTCTTCAACAGTTCCAAGTGCAATAGTGCCTGTTTACAGCAAAGAACTTTAGCCAATCAGAACCCTGAAAGGACAATCGCATCTGGCGATATGCACACAAGTGATAGTAAACTTGAGAAACCTGGTACAGAGGCGAACCATTGCCCAATACAAAAAACAAAGCCAATCCTAGAGTTTCCAGTAACTGACTATGATGACATCACTTAAGTAGGTAGTTAACCATGTACAAAATATTTCCAGATCTAATAATCTAACTTTCTGAAACAGGGAACATTCGAATAAAGTATATACCATGTTTTATAGCTATATAAGGACTATATTGTATGCAGCACAATGACGTATAATTTTCTACAAAGTACTTCTCTACTGTTTGTTTGCACGCTGTTGACAAAACATGTCGTGTATTGTGAAAACCTCGAAACAATACAAAAGGCGACGTGAATGGACATTGTTTAAGTGAACAGAGGTAGAAGCCTGAATTAGATTTTAAAGCGAGGCGGAAAACATGAGCTAAGTTTAGTTGGAAAGTTGGGGAAGCCGGCGTCTGCTTCAGATCTGTTCGGACGGCGACACACGTCGTGTCCTCGCGTCGGTTTAAAGCTAGTAACGTTGGGTGGGTGTGGGAACAAGCAGAAGAAATGTGAGGTGAATTTTAAAGCGGCTGTGTGTTTGTTGTTAGCAGCGAGAGCAGCGACTTTAGCCGCTAGCAGCATGACAAGTTCGAGCAAGATTGTTTGGAAGCGCGAGCGTGAGGAGTTACTGAGGAAAGAGGAAGGAGACAACCTGAACAGCCACTTCTCTCCACCCTGCAACTCAGCTCATGCGCCGAACAGTGTGCGAGCCCTTCAGCGGCCACTTACCGCAATGTGGGTCCGATACAGTTACTGTCTGTGCTCTCGATCTCCCGCAGAATCCGCTCGTGTTCCGCCGCGGCTTCTGCACTCGCCATCTTTCAGGTCTCTATCTCACTCACTCTGTCGCTCAGCCGCTCACTCACTCACTTACTGCCACCCCGAACCGCCAACGCGCCTGCGCGGTCTACACACACACAGGGCTGTCTCACTATCCTGGTGGGGACTTTCCATTGACTTAATGATTACTCTAGCTCAATAATGCTACACGTACACCTAACCATAACCCCAGACGTAACCTCAATATCCTAAAGGAGATATTTTGACTCTTTTGGTCTTTCAAAAGAAAGTTGCAGTTTCTGTAAAAAACAAAGTTTTCCCAACAAAATGTCCTGACAAGGTAAACAATGTCAGCTCTTTCTAACCTTGTGGGCACACTTGGTTCCCACAATGATAGGCCTATATGAACACACACACACACACCTATTGCTGGTATAATACGAAAACAAGAATATGTAGGTCTGCAAAGTCATATTTTAATATTTTTACGTTTTACCTGCTTTGTCCTTTGTCCTCACCCCCAAAGAACATAGTGTGGCTTGAGAGGACACTGGACTCCAGTACATCGCAGTGTTGAAGAGGGGTCGCTGTTGCAGGGCGGGGGAATTATCTCTCAATCGGCTTATCCTCCTCTAGACATAGGTCCCTCTGATAGTATAGAGGTAGTATAGACCTATACTATACTATACTATACTATACTATACTATACTATACTATAGACCGCTGGGCCAGTTTATAATCTGTGACCTTTTCCAAAGAATCCACTTGTGGCTTTATGATGTCTTAAAAGAGCTTAAGTGACGGTTCGTTCACACACACACACACAAACCTATTCCTGGTATAATACAAAAAAATGTAAGTCTGCAAAGTCTTAGCAAACACCCTTATCCAGAGCAACTTACAATTGATACAGTCTTACAATCCAAGCAATTGTGGGTTAAGGCCCTTGCTCAAGGACCTAACAGTGGCAGCTTGGCAGAGGTGGGATTTGAACCCTGGACCTTTTGGTTCATAGTCCAGTGCCTTAACCACTAGGCTACCACAGTCCCATGTCATGTCCTGATCATGATTGCAGGGGCTCACCCCCAGATAACATAGGGAGACTTGAGAGCACACTGGACTCCAGTACATCGCAGTGTTGGAGAGGGGTCGCTGTTGCAGGGCGGGGGAATTATCTCCCGATCGGCTCAGCCTCCCTGAGACATAGGTCCCTCTGATAGTAGGCTACAGTATAGACCGCTGGGCCACGTCAGGCCAGTTTATAATCTGTGACCTTTTCCAAATAATCCACTTGTGGCTTTATGATGTCTTTAAAGAGCTTAAGTGACGGTTCGTTCACATTCATCATAATTAAGTTCAAGGCCTATAGATCTAGATTTATTTTCAACTAGAAAATTATTAAAGTCTGTAAACTGTACACAAGAGATGGCCACATTTTGCATCATATTTAGCTATTTCTTGGGGGAATAATACAAACTTTTAATAAATGAATTGGTTCAAACTTAAAAACAATAACAATAATAGTTACAACAGCTCCTTTATTATTGGGCAGCATGATATTATTATTATTATTATTATTATTATTATTATTATTATTATTATTATTATAACAACAAGGGCGCTAGGGTGGTCCAGTGATCCAACATGCTAGCCAACACAGGCAGGGACCACGGCTCCTGACCCGGTGTGGCCCTCCGGCCACTGGATGTTTGAATGAGAGGAGGCAGGTCGTGGGTTCATCCCGATGCTGCAATAGCGACCTCTGCTGGCCCTGTGGTGGACTGGCGTCCTGTCCAGAACAATGTAACGCATGCGCATTGTGCTTCGGTGACTAGGCGCCTCCATGAACAGGACAAACGGAGATAAAACATGTAAACAACAATAAGAAATAATCCAGAAGTTACCGTTATGTTGTTATGATTTACACGACGTTCAACACGCCATTTTAATAATTGTTTGACAATTACAGCTAAAAATTGAATTTCTCGTTATTTAATAAGAAGTTGTAATAAAACTAAGATTTGTTCGCATATGCGTTTGTTGCAAACGGCTGTGATTATCGAGAGCCATTCGCGTACTTCCGTACTAACTAGTATGACGCGTCCCTATCGATGACTTTACCCTTTGTCTTACTTTTTAGTACGGTAGTGGGGTAGTATGGTACGTGTTTCTTAGCGTCAACAGCACCAGCCTATAGCAGTGTTATAACACACAGCTCATGTTAAACAGTGCCGACAACTGCTGTCTGCTTCAGGTCCCGTCTTACTCCTCTGAATCAGGTAAGAACAAATCGTAGGTGACTTACATTTATACTAGGAAGTGTAAATGTATTCTATTGTGAAATGTAAGCCTGTATAGCATGTACGTTTCTGCAGATCCTGAACTCAATAAGTTAGAAGCTAGCTAAATAACCTCCGCCATTCGGCTATCAAGCTTGACTCTGTTTTAAGTTTCTGTGTGGCGTCAGTGTGTTTAGTTCAAGTAAACATTTGTGTTCTTTTTTTTTTTCAAAACAACGAAACTAGACTTTCCTGCTAACGCTAAGTCGGAAGTAACTGGCTAGTTAACGAGAGGCAAAGTAGAGAGAAAACCTCTCGTATTAGTTTTATGTGGTTGTCCAAGTCCATGGAGTTCCTGCAAGTCAATTGATTTTGTACCGAGCCCGTTGATATCCTGCCATGTTGAAGTCCATGGGGTTTGTACCGACGACCATTATAGTGACAGTGCCGAGGCTACAGAGATACATTGTTGTTATGTGTCTGGAACCATAGAGGTCGTAACAGGGGCGTCATCCGACCCACTTTACTGGGGCACACGCCCAAAAATGTTTCTGTGCCCCACTTAAATTAAGGGGGTTAAAAGTAAAGTTAATTTTTTTTATCCTGGATTACCGAGCAGAATTACAGGATACGCCACTAGTTTCGGTTTTGGGTGGATGCAGCGGTGGCCACTGTCTCAGTGATAAGAAGCATGCCCCTCCCCCATCCGTAGATTTTATTTTATACTTGTGGAGTTTATGAGGCTCTGCAATTCATAATACAAGCCATTGTGGGTTAAGGATCTTGCTCAAGGACCTGACAGTGGCAGTCTGGCATAGGTGGGATTTGAACCCTGGACCTTCTGGTCCATAGGTCATTACTTTAACCAATGGCCACCGCAGTCCCAGAGCTGGCTGCAGATATCTGCAGAGTTGGCAGATATGTTACAGCATCCGAGTCCATACTACATTTGATTCGGCAGATACTTTACAATGTCCAAGCTGACAGAGATCTTACTGTGTCCGAGTTAACAGATTTGTTACCATAACTTGACAGAGGTCTTACTGTGTCTGAGTCGGCAGAGATCGTACCATGTCTGAGCTGACAGATATCTTACAGTGGTCAAGTCCATGGTGATCGTACCATGTTATTGTCCAATGGAGTGTGAAGCTATACCAGTGATAAGCAAATATTTAGTGTTTGTGACTGAAGAAGTGGAGATTCTTCTTGAACGATTTTCATACAGGGACAAATTTTCAGATTTATTTCTATAGCGCTTTTTACAATGGAGCATTGTCTCAAAGAAACTTTACAATTTTAGATTATCTCCTAATAACTACGTCCAATCCCAAATTGAGCGAGCCTAGGCGACAGTGGCAAGGAAAAACTCCCGAAGTGTTATGAGGAAGAAACCTTGGGAGGACCAAGACTCAAAAAGGGACCCAACCTCCTTGGGCGGCATAGATGATAAATCTAAGAACGAAACTAAAGTCATGGAGTCAAAGTTCAAATAAAACGTGAAATATGCGGCATTAAGTAGTAGGATACACAGAGTCACTCTAGGATCCTGAGTCTAAGCAGGAAAGTATGCAATGAAACTAATCAAGGGGTACTTCTAAGTAATCAAGAGATATCAACCAAACATTTGACTAGGTACACTAACTACAGAACAGACTGGTGTTATACAATGCACTAAATCCATATGCGTGTACTGTACTCTGTACTGGACTCTATTCACATACAGGAGCACCAGCAGTGTTAAGAATATTTCAAGCCTCTAGAGTTTTATGATTGTGTCATAGAAGCACTGTCCATACCTGTAAGATTTCTAGAAGTACTCCAACATTCATTTGTCTCAATATCAGTATCATTTCTTAAGGTGATTGAGAATAATTGTTGGAATAAGACACTTGAATCATCTTCAGTAAGTGGAAGTTGAGTTATTCACAGGCACGTTGTTACTAAAATCTGACTGTGTCTGGTTTGATATTGTTCTAGCTTCCACAATGGCCAAAATATGCACCATATCTGACAACGAATCAGATGCCTCTGATGATCAAGGCGAAACTCATGGAGCTGAGCCGTCTCACTCTGAGTACCACCTATCTGCAGCCCAAACAGGTGAGTTAGTATCTAAGCTTGGTGCTGCGGGACGTACACAGAAGCATTTGCTGATGTCATATACCTCGTATCCAGGATGCACAAACACAAGGCACCATGGTTCCTAACTAAACACAAGCCATCTGTTATTTCATATAAAGAAACGCCAAGGGACAGGTAAGGAGTTGGATAATGTAATATCACAACCGATCACTTAGAATAGTGTATATATTGTTAACAAATAATATCCCTTTGCAAGAATTGAATGTAACAGTAGACATAGCCAATTATCCATTAAGCCATAAAGCATTATCAGTTCAGTTTGTGGTTATTTCTTAAAGATGGCATTATTCTGCTGTTTAGGAGAACGTTTGGTACAATGTTAAGGCCAAGTGATATCTTCTCAATCAATCAAAATTGATGTGTACAAGTATACGGCATTTAACGACCATCTAATCAAAATCAATGAACAATCAGCACTGCGGATCCACAAGCAGAGAGTCGTGTGTGTGTTCGTGTGTGTGCTTGTTTATTTAGAAACTCGCTAACAAATACTGTATTGGTAGTTGTGGGTTTCAGGTTTTGGAGCTTGTTTCTTTCTATAGTATTCCTGCACGTTGATTTTGTTCACCCTCTAAAGCTGAAAGGAAAATAAAAATGGTCACCTGTTTTGGGCTTGGCCGGTGTGTGTGTGTAAATAACTAGCTACCTTACCATTCAGTCACGTTTGCTCATGTTTGGACTAAAGCCTTGGCTAACTTAGTTGAGGACAGGATTGGGGAAGGCCTGCGATGGTGGCGTTGTAAGATGGTGATTTTAGTAAAAGGTGAACGTCCATCCTTGAACCGAGGAGGGGGCCTCAGAGTACACCTCTCACCATCTTACAATGGCGCCATCGCAGCCCTTCCCCAATCCTGTGTGAATGGCACACGTGGCCATTGTCATTAATGGCTATGTCAATCTGCATATTAAACTGATCACCGGTCCCATTGTTATGTAATGGTGCTGGTACCAGTCGTTATGCAAAGGTGCTGTATATAAGATTGGGGAAGTTTTCCAACTAGCTGAGACTGAAGAAGTCACTTAGATGAGTGACGAAACGTTTCTCCAACAAAACATTATGTCCAGATGAACAGATTCAACTTCTGGGATTGTCTATAAATGCATTTTTGGCTTCTGTCACACAAAAGTATGAGATCCATTCTCTTAAGTGTTATGGCACTCCCTCAAACAGAATCGTAACAGAACATTGTCATATTTATAATTATTGTATTTTTTATTTCCATAAATTACCAAAGGTGTTTTCAGCAGAATCACTTGCGTGTCGTTTGCATGTAGTTTTTTTTGTGAAAAAAACCCATTATATTAACATTACAGTAGGATACGACTATGGAATGTCCAGTCAACTTCCATTTCAGTCAATTACCTGTTTCACAGTACGTAATGCGGTTGTTAAACAGCACATATCAAGCCTCTTTTGGGCAACCCAAAGGCAAAAGTGGCAAAGAAAAACTCCCTCAAATGTGAGGATCCAGACTCAAAAGGGGAACCCATCCTTGTCTGGTCGACACTGGTAGAAAAAAGTGTATGACTGATGCATACCCAAAGCACAAGAATTAACTCGAGGTTGTAAATATCATTATTTGTTAGTTCCATTAGCCTTATAGCTAATAATAATATAAAACTTAATACACCTAATATGTTTTGAACAATGAATTAGATTTGGAAACAGTATGTAAATTTCATTTCCTGGGGAGGTCGGTCAATTTAACATTCATTACGCCAAAACGATTTTGTCTTTTGTTGCTTGTCACAGACGTGGTAACAGCAAGGCACAGGAATCTCTCAGTCAATGAAGATGACCTCCAGGAGGCAGTGGTTGGGAGATCTGAAGATGGATTTTCATTTCGGCGTCGAACCCACTCGGCTCCCGCTGCTGTGTGGGTAGCCAAGAAATATGGCAGAGAGCTGAGGAAGATGAGCGACGAGTTTGACACTTTACTCGACAAAGGGGTAAGAGACTTTGTTGGTAACATTTTAAACCATTTTCTACGTTTCATGAAGTGGCAGAAAGGTACAATTTATTACATTTATGATTTTAAACCTTATATCTGGCAGCCACACCTGCTACCTGATGCCTGTGGTATGGAATACCAGTCAGTAAGCAGAGGAAGAAAGACTGGCATCAAGGTGCCATGAGGCATCAGAAAACACATAAGCAAGTCAGGTTGAGAGCTCAGCATGGCTTGAAGCACATGTGAAATAATATGGTGTTCAGGGTAACTCAGTACAAAATAACTAGTGATGGGCCAAACCACAGTTTTTCAGTTTTCCTATCTGATTCCAGTCCACAACTGTCGATACCGATATAGATTCCTATACAGGAGGTTTTTTTTACACTTTAATATTGTGATTACTATTGTAGGTACTGTGTAGGATTAGGCATTTTATTGATTCTGATTCTTATCGAATCCAATTTTGAAAAAATGTGCCTTTAAATTCTTTAGGTATAAAGAATACAGACGTCCCTCACTATATTGCTAGTTCACGAATTGCGGCTTCACTGTATATATATATATATATATATATATATATGTGTGTGTATGTACACAATGGAAACGCAGTACTGTTTGCACTCCCGTGCTGTGCCCATACGTTAAGCATCTCTCCTTGTCCACTTCACATCGACATGTGATCACTGTGCATAGTGTTGCTCTGCGGTGTTGTGTTTATAAAGCCCAGGTCTCTGGAACGTAACCCCCTCGATTGGTGAGGGATCACTGTATATTTATTTTTTAGATTTCTAGATGTCTAGCAGTCAACAATCTCTCACCAAGAGGTACACTACCCAAAAGTAGCCTCCAAGAGACTTTTTATAGAACAGTGGTGTAATGGAAGAAGGTCGTCTGGTCAGAGGAGTGGTTTTTTTTTTCTCTTCCTCCTTTTTCCCCATCACATGGAGGGTTGACTTTGTGTGCTCCGTTTACCTGGGAAAGTGATAGATACACTGTGAGTGACGATGACAGATCGGTGGGGTTGAGTGTGGTTGGTATTGCTCTGAAATCCCGAGTCCAGGTATTCATGTGGATGTTAGTTGGGTGTAACACCTACCTAAACATTGTTAAAGACGAAGAGGCTTTAAACTTTTGGTTCAGCATTGTATGTGGGTTAAGGACTATTATGTTAAAATATTTCTGGGATACACCCAATTCAAATAAATGAGTGTTTTAACTTTTAACTCCTTATTCCAAATCAGTTTTTCCCATAGCATTTTTTAAATGCTGTGTTTTGCGCACTTGCGTAAACAAGTTCAATGTGTAAAACTACTCCCTGTCATAAAGTTCTTCTAGGTAACCTGTACATTTAATCTTTGCCAGATAACGCGGTCCAAGAGCGCAGGTACACAGCGTCAGATGCATGTCTCCCGCAGCTGGTTAAGTTTCCTTTGGAGCCACAAAGAGTCCGAATCCGAGACCAGTAACAGCCTAACAGTACAAGACACTCGTCCTGCTACATGAAGCTTCAGCAGACGACCGGACAAATTAAGGATGAGGCAGAAGTGAAGGATCATTTCACTGTCATAACTGGCTAATGAAAAAAAATCACTATGTATGTGGATTTAAATTCCTAGACCAATTACACTTGTTGCTTCAGAAAAAGTATCCTGTCTACTGCAGAGAAAACTGTGCAAGCCAGTTTGTGAAAGCGAGGGGTTAGTCCAATATGTGAGCCTTCTTAATCAGAAGCGTTGGTGCATGAAAAGGATGGGTCTTTTCAGTCACCATCAGGACAGTCTTCTTGAAGGTGGCTGTGGCCTTATGAAGTCCATACAAACCTTAATGAACAACGTTTTTCCATTACTGGTTATTTTGATCTCACTGGACCACCAAGATTTTGCTTCATGAACACTGTTGGATGCATTTTTTGGATTTAGGGCTGCTGATCACAATAATCACCTTAAAATGTTCCTGTAATGTACCATTGTGTAGATATATAACCCATTTTTGTGGTGATTTTAAGTCTACTATTATATTGCCCACAAGGCAAGCTGTTCTGGTCAGTCCAAGTGCAAATAATGATTTAGGCATGTCTGGTCGTGCTTAAATCCAGTTAGATGCTGACAGACAGGCTATAAAAGCTGCTCACATTTACAGGTGCTGTGTGGATGCATGTTGACACACATTCTTCAGGCAACAGCATACTGAGTGTAATGACTTACTGTCTTCGGAAAGACCTAATACAGCAGAATGTCTCAAAGTTAAGAATGTCTATGAGCTCTACTTCAGATATAAAATTGATGACCAAGACCAACCCTGGGCCCTTCACATTTGTTGCATAACATGCAGTCAACATTTTTTTGCAGGCCCAGTGATACAGAAGGATTACATGACAGACTTATTTATGTCTGGCCAATGTACATGGCTTCTCTACTAAAAATAGGAAATCTACTGATTACCCCAGTCTGCCTTCAACTATGAGAACAGTTCCACATGAGGCTAGTTTCCCAGTACTGAAACCACCAGTGACACGGAGCCTAGATTAGGCAGATGACCACAATTGCTGAACCAGATGTGGAAAATCACACTATTTCATATGTTAAATGCTTTGTGCCTGGTTATACTCGTGATAATACAGCAAGAATTGAGATTTAGGGAAATCTGTTAACAGCTAAAGCAAATAGGAAAGGATGGGGTTTACTGTCACCAGGTACAAAAATGTCTTCTTTTACACTGAAGTCAAAGTACGGTTGACAACCTCTGTTTCTGCACTGACACTAGTAGTTTGTTCATGGCCTCAAGTTGTGTATGACCCCCAAGTATGTGTATGTACCCCCAAAAAGTTCAGCAAAGTTAAGCCTGAAAGCTGCCCTGTTACACAATGGCAGAGTCCATGCTTCAGTACCCAGTGTATATGCAGTACACTTGAATAGAACATGCATTGTTAGTGTTCATCTTGATCTTGCCTTTCATAGTCTTTTTTCATGAAGCAAAACCTATGTTGAAAAAAAATGTATATAGTGTATTTTTCAAACAATGTATCCTTCACCATAGGACTTTACTAAATACTTTTTAATAATAAAACAGTACATCTGACAGGAATATTGTACTTGTAAAAAGGTCTAAGGTCTTTTTAAGGTAGTTTTAGTGTTTTGACATCTCTCGTAGTCTGCCTTTCTATCACGGATATTACTTGAAAATGTGAAAAAACTACTTTTTGATGTGATTTGTTTTTATAACATTTTGTGACCACTACGTTATGAAATAAAAATTCTCTCATGGCAGTCATGACCCAGAGTGTCCTTTGCAATTTGAGTATGATTGGATAATGTCTTACTGGCAGAAACCAGGTACACCCACACATACCCACATTCATTAGGTTAAGTGGTTGCTGTTAAATACCCCAGTGTGTGTCTTACTAATATAGATATAACCTTGCTCCTGTTGCAAACAGCCATTGTTGCTGATGTGACATTAAATAAATAATTAGATGTATTAATTATGTCTATTAATAACTAAATATGTTACCAGAGATAAATAGAATGTGTACTATTTAACCCAATCACAACTGAGGATAGCTTCATCTGTCAGCAATATTACAAAATCTGTGCATTATCTGGGCATCACTGGATTACTGGAAATACCCATGTTGTTTACACACTGCTTACCAAATACAACATTTGGGGGGATTTACACATTCTATGCTATTTTGGATAGCCATAATATGTAGAGAATGGCTGATGTACAACACAGTTTTGTTTTATCTTTATCATGTCAATCAAATAAGAGTATAGGACTAGATACAAAACTAAACAAGGAAACAAGGCAGCTTTCCAGAATAGGATTTTGTATTATTACTTCTTAGAAATAACTAAGAACACTCTTTAGTCCTTGATGTAATGCCGAGAGGTTACCGAGTACAACAAAAGCATCTAGGTTTGTTTTAAACATTACACTGGACCCATTTAAAGAATCTAAACATACTTTATTAAAAAAAACATCATCACAGCTATTGATGTATGCAGGGAAGGATGAGGATCTACATAAGACATGAGTCATCTGCCACTTTTAACGTTAGAAATAGTGAAACACGAGGACATCATGTAAGATTAACATGCAATCACAAGGCACGTCTTACACATTTACCACAGGTCATAAATGGTGAAGCAACAGTATCAAAAGTATCTGTACAGTCTGTACCTGTGTAACTGGAGATTCCAGAAATATGTCAACATCATAATACATTTATCTTCATTCTTTGTTCATTCTTTCAGCCTTTGCTTTAAGATTGCAGTACTATGTCCGTTTGCTCCAATAATACCTTTCATTTTGTACATTTTGTTGTAGTTGTTAATATTGTACCATGTATATTTTAACTATTAGTCAACTCTTAGAATCTGAGTGGGAGCTCACTGCAAGTTCACTGCATTATATAAGGTGTCTTGCATAAGCATTCTCACCTCCCTGAACTTTTACACATTGTGTTGTTACAAACTGGAATTGAAATGAACATCATTAGAATTGTGTGTCCTACTTCTACACAAAACATGCCATGATACTGTGTGAGTTATAGGGGTGTAACAATACACAATATTGACTTCACGATTCCATTTTCCCATGATTTTTCATTTCTAAAGTGTAAACGATGTCAAATAATGCACATTTTCTTGAACAAGCTTCTAAACAAAAAATACTAGGGAACAGAGTTATACATTTGTAAATAAAATGCTCTATGCTAGCTTCGCCATATATTAAGTAACCAAATAAAAATGTTCCTTTTTTATTGCTGAAGAATAACAATTACAAATAATGTGTACTTTTTCTTGCATAAAAATCTAAACAGCAATTAAAATAAAATTATTTAAAATATGCATGACATATCATTGGCCCTTTTGGTGTTCAAAGAAATTGCAATAAATGGCACAATAAACAGAAGGCACATGACGTAATCAGTCTCCACAATGCACACAGTGACATTTTTTCATCGGGATGCTCTGTTACACCTCTAGTGAGTTACCGTAATATTATATCACCATATTTAAAGACATTTTCATGATACACGATACATATGATCACAGACAAAATGCATCAGTAGCGACAGATTCTTACAAACTACTACTCAAATATTATCCCATACTAAAAGTAAAGTGATATTTACTCAAATTGCGCTGCATCCGATTAAACACGACTAATTACACTCATTATAATGAAACATGCAGTTGGTAAGTGTTCTTTAAGCACCGACGATATCCTCAGTATGTTCAGATATTGTATCACGATACGATAAAATGTTCTCATATTGCCCACCCCTAGCATACATCAAAGGTACCAGATTTAGAGTACAAATACCCAAACAATGAAGACCAAGGAGCTAACAAAATAAGGCTGAGACAAATTATTATTATAAAATTAAAGGAGATTAATAATTAGAGAAGAAAAAAGAACAAACATGACTGACTGTGTCTGAGGGAGGTGAGGGCCGGTCAAATGTGGCGCGTTTAAATGTACTTAATAATCCGATAACTGCGGAAAATCAGATTTTATCAGCAATCCGTTCAAGGAATGTACATGCAGTTGAGTAATCAGATAATGGGAAACCTCCGGGTTTACATGACACAGGCAATAATCGGATTTCTTTGCAACCAGTCAATAATCACACAAAAAGATGCAATGTAAACTTCAAGTTTTAACATTAAATCATCAAATTCTTAATATTCTTGAGTATATACTGTGTTTCAGAGTCTCTAGACACAAAGTGTTTGATAGCTGTTTAGCAGGTGCTGCGTTTATTTCCACGGTTGCCAGAACCGGCAAGATAATCCTCATATCTGGTTTATGTAAATAAGCCCAAAGCATGTTTTTTTTCCCCCCACTAGCCGCTCTGTGCACATGCGCAACTGGTATACATCCTATGAGAAATCAGATTACTGAAATAAAATCCAGCTCTATTGATCAGATTTCTAGATCTGAGTATGCTATATACATGACCACCTGAAAAATCAGATCTGACTATGATCAGATTATTAAATGCATGCAAACGTACTCAGTGACTACATTTTGAGGGACTGGCGTCCCATCCAGGGTTCCTGCAGTGTTTCCCTGGGACAGGTATTTGGATCCCCACGACCCTCTCCAGTCAAAAACTGGGTTAAAACATACATTAGAAATAAATTAATAATTAGACTTAAATTGCATAGATGCAATCAGGGTTATGGTAAGATTAAGATAGACTTAGTCTATCCATAAAAACTAAGCCAGTTAGCTAAACTAATAATTATAACCAATTGCATTTTAAACCACTGATAATGGGTTCCAGCAGAATTTCTCTCCACAGTCGAGAGCAGAAAGTCTGGCCATGTCATCGTCAGTGAGCTCGAAGTCAAAAAGGCATCCATTGTCTTGCACCCGGTCAGGCTGGCATGATTTGGGCAACACTGGCACATTTTGCTGCACAGCCCACCTCAGAAGTACCTGAGCTGGAGTCCTTCCACAGCTTTTTGCCACCTCTTGAACCACAGGATCAGACAGGAGGTCGCCGGTCCCCAGGGAGGAGTACGCTTGGAAACACACTCCGCTCTCTTCACACAAGACCCTGAGCCCGTTCTGAGCCAGCCTGGGATGAAACTCAACCTGAAGGACAGCAGGAATAACTCTGCAGCTCTTTAACAACTCCTGCATGTGCTTCACTGTGTAGTTAGATACCCCAATCGCCCGGAACGTGCCTTCTTTATGGAACTCCTCTAGGGTTGCCCAGCTTTGAGCACGGTTGCCAGGGTTTCGCTTATCTGCCACATCCAAACCCTGCGTGCCAGGCCAGTGGATTAAATACAGGTCAATATAATCCAGATTCAGTTGTTCCAGGCTCCTCAAACAGCCATCCCTTGCTTTGGAGCCTTGGTCTTTGGGACTTAATTTAGATGTTATAAACACGTCCCTTCTGGTCAGCCCATGTTTGGGCAACAAGGCACGAAGGGCCTGGCCAATGTCCGACTCATTGTGATAGACAGCTGCTGTATCAAAGGCCCGATAACCCGCTGTCAAAGCAGCATCCACAGTCCGGTACGTCTCATCAGGTCCTCGCAACCGGAAAGTGCCCAAACCCAAAAGTGGCATCTGAGCCCCTGTGTTGAGCTGGACTGAGGGTGTGTGGTCAGCCATTGAGAAGTGAGGTTCCTGATCATGAAATAATGGCACCAATCTGTTTTGAGAAATATATGGTTATAAAAAAAGTCCCATGAGCTGTGGGCAACAGTTTTTTTCAGTATCATACAGATTTTCAGTACCAAACAAGTGGTAGGTCTAATTCTAGTCATAATTTGTCAGACCACCAATCTCTCCACCTCAATTTTCAACCTTCAGAAGGAACTACCATAGGAGGTTGGAGGTTATTTGGGTGGTGAAGGTGACCAATTTTCTACACATTGGTCACACTGACATGGTAGTAACATGTTAACGTGTGGCACTGGTGTAAGTGCATCAAAGTCCATCAGGTGCTGCAGGTTTTAAAACACAATGTAACATAAGTGGTCACATTATTTGTCACATCCACCTTGTTCAACCCATGCTACCCATTTTTACTCTTTAGCAAATTTTTCACATATTATTTTTTGTTAACTTTGTCATTTTAAATTTGTATTTTTTTTTATGTAATACCTGAACATTCTGGCTTCGTCAAGTATATCTCAAATCAATTAAATTATGTTAAGTATTGGCATAATTATTTCCAGATAAAGTATAGCAAACAATTATGGAATCACTCAGTGTTGAGGAAAAAATGATGGAATCACAATTTTACCTCCATTTCTAAAACAAATACAGGCACAAGTCCAGAAATGCAAATTACTCTCCAGTTAAAGGTTAGTGCATACAAACCTACTGGACTTGGCTACTTAAAAAAAAACATGGTGCCAACAGGAGAGTTGGCAGTTGAAACAATGAAAAGACAATGGGAGGAAATCCAACACAAGTGTGGCAAAAGATGTTGGTTGCTCCTAGTGAACTTTGTATAAAATTTGGTGACATATAAACTAAATGGGAAAGTAAAAAAAAGGAAAACATGGGTAGGCCAAAATGTCAGGACAAAGTCTCAAGACAGAAAACTCAAACCAATATGCTTTGATAGAAGATTCACAACAAAATAAACAAACAAATGGGTAGAAACAGGATTTGTGACAGAACTGTAAGCAATTTCCTGAGTGAAATGGCATCTACATGTAGAAAAGCCAACTGAAAACCAGCACTAACACCTCAACAGAAGAAAACAAAGTTACAGTGAGCTAAAGAGAAGCAATCCTGGAGTGTGGATGATCGGATGAAAGTGATATGCAGTTATGAATCATTGAATCTGCATTGGAAATGGAGATGGTTCTGTAAAAGTTGGAACAAGCTTGATGTAAGTTAATGAATATTGTTTCTCAAAGAATAACAGCATGAGGAGGAGAAATAAAGTACTTAAATATTTTTTTTCCACACCAGGTGGAATGCTTTACAATGACAGAATGTTCAGCTATTAAACAAAAAGTGTGGTGAAATGTATCATTTTTGAGCTGGTGTTCCTCTAGTCCTTTATCAGTGTCAGTTTTTGACTACATCTGTATCTCTGATGCACCCAGATTGACTCCTACCATTGCCACATACTAAGATGTCAGTGTGCTGACGATGGTCCACCACCATTCGTCTTGTCAGTGGTGAGCCTTTGGTGGTCTCTTTCCACTGAATAATGGAACTGGCCAATTGTCCAATGTATCAGATGAGTTAAACGGAAAGGCTACCACAGATAATCATCAGGGAACGAGGAAACATTACAGATCAGCCTCTTCAGATGGAGATTTCTCCGTAGTATTTGTGCTTCGATGTGAGAAACTCAGGCTTAGTTGAAGTAAACCTGCCAGCGAGCAGCTTAGCTTCACAGAGTATGTTGCTGGAGTAACTGACTCCAAGTTACGCTGAACTTGCTTTGTGAAACCGAAAACCTAGAGTATCCGTAAACTCTGAGTTTTCACTAAACCTGCTTTCTGAAATACCCCCTGGCCTTTAAAACAAAATCAATAAAAAGTATTTCACCGTACAGTACAAAATGCATTGGACACCTGGATTAGCACTACAAGCAAACCTTATGAAACGCGGAGATGCTCGGATTACTGTACGATCTTCTTGTAGAACTATACAATACCATCCAATACAACACTCAAAGCAACTAAAACAGAACAAGTTAAATACATGAATCAAATACAGCCCTAAACTCGTACCTGAATCACGTGCAGCTCACCACCATGACACTGTCGCAGACTTAAAAATTGACCAATAAAAAAAAGAGTTAAAGGCAAAAGAGGCGGGATTTTATCAAGGCTGCGTTCCAAACCATATCTCACTCTAATAATAGTGATCAACGTTACTGTATTTGTCGATACTAGCACACTATTTAGTATGTAGTTTGCGGTTGGAGACGCAATCCTTAACGGTTATTTATATGTACGTCCCAAATCGACTACTATACAATAAATAGTGTCCGTGACCACTCAAGTGCTGTGTAGTAACTTAGCACACTATTTAGTGAACTAGTAAGCAGTTCGGGACACAACCTATGTAATGTATTTTGTTGGCGAATGCTGAGAGACAGTGTAGTTACTCAAGTATTTGACGACTTGTGGTATATTCTAAATTTGCAACCTTAACTTTAAACAAAGCTAAATTATTACATTATTATTATTATTATCTAAAGTATTAAGTCTTAAACATAATTTGCTAGCTAAGTTATTGCTAACAGAATATATTTACTTTAGACTGACTGTACAGAGCTAAGGATAGAATACAGGTTGGGCACCAAATTTGTCGGTGTGTGGGTATCCTGCTTTATAATGGCTGGAAGAAGCCGTTGATTGGTAAATTGTGCCCCTGAAGGGATGCACAGGGTTAGCAACAGTACACAATAGGCTATGACCTATTAATACGCCCAATGTGTGAAAATCCCAGAATATTAGCAGTTATAGATGAACTGAAACCAGCCCATCTGGCACCAACAAGCTGGCCAAGTCTAAATCACTAAGATCACATTTTTGTCACCCATTCTGTGTATCTGTGTGATCTGAGCTGTTCATTTGGCTGATTTGGGGTGCCTATGGTGATATAACCAGTGATTTCGGGTTGTTTTATGTTTGTTTCTTTGTTTGATTGATTGTTTTGTTTTGTTCTGCAGGTCACCACTGAAGCAAATTATGACGATTCAAAACTTCTCATTCCCTATTCCTGAAACCAGATTTTTTCAAGTTGGCCAGCATATCTACAAGTTCAAGATCAAGAGAGGGAACAAAATCAGGCAAGATAGAGATAAAATATAGTGATTAAAACATATCTGTTCATTTTCTTACTCATACATGAACAAATACAAAGTCGGTTTTACAATTCAGAGGCATGGGGAGCCAGGGCATAACTGGCAGCACAGGGCACAAAGCGGGAACTAACACTAGATAGGGTGTCAGTCCATCTCAGGGCACATGTACACACACACTGGAACACTACTGATGCCAGCAGACCTAACGCATGTGTTTGGAATATGGGAGAAACCGTAGTGGATGGAGAAAATCAAAGCGGAAACAGCGAGAACGTACAAACTCCACACTGGCAGAGTCCATGCCAGGAATTGAACCGGGAGAATCTCTGGAGCTGTGTGGCAACAGGGCTAAACACTTGTGCCACTGTGCCGCCCATAAAAATAATGCCAATACTAATTTAAAAATTGGGAAGTAAAACAAATATAAGCTAAATGTGGACAGCTTGGGTGCAGCATTTACATTTACAGCATTTAGCAGACCCTTATCCAGAGCGACTTACAATTGATACAGTCTTACAATCCAAGCAATTGTGGGTTAAGGGCCTTGCTCAAGGACCCAACAGTGGCAGCTTGGTAGAGGTGGGATTTGAATCCTTGACCTTCTGGTCCAGAGTCCAGTACCTTAACCACTAGGCTACCACAGTCCCTGCAGCAGATAGCGTTGGTGCCTTATTCGGCAAGTGAGCAGCAATTTTTGTTAACCATTGCATACATTTATAGCCTGTGTTATTTACACATTACTTTTGGAACAGAATTGGAATACTTACACTGTATATATATGAGGTATTTGCACATGAAAATTCTTGTAGTTTACACTTACCAGCGTACTCCTTGCTAGTACCAGGCTGGATCAAGTTTTGCCTTTAGAACTGTCTTAATTCTTTGTGTTGAGGCCATTGTACAGTGAAGGCCAGGTACAGTGAACTCACTGTCATGTTCATGAGATGACTTGAACTTTGAGATATGGTGCTTTGTCTTGCCAGTAGAAATTAGACGATGGGTACACTGTGGTCATAAAGGGATGGACATGGTCAGCAACAATACGTTTAGTTTTTTCTTTTTGCAATTTTGGATGTGCAAATTGTGACCTCAGTTGCCTGTTTTTAGCTGACTGGTGTGGCATCCGACGTGGTCATTCAAAAACCAGTCTGGTTATTCTCCTCTGACCTCTAGCACCAACAAGGCATTTCACTCAGAGAACTGATGCTCACTGGATATTTTCTCTTTTGGACCATTCTCTGTAAATCCTAGAGATGGCTGTGCATGAAAATAGATCAGTAGTTTCTGAAATAATCAGTACAGCCTGTCTAGCACCAACAACCATGTCACATTAAAAGTTATTTAATCACATTTCATTCTTATTCTGATGCTCGGTTTGATCTTCAGCAGGTCGTCTTGAGCATGTCTACATGCTTCAATGCGTGTGATTGGCTGATTCGAATGTTTGCATTAATGAGCAGTTGAAAAGGTGTACCTACTAAAGTGGCCAGTGAATGTACAACAAATCTCTAAACCAGCTCCTAGAGTTCTAGTCTAGTTGTAGTGAGCTCACTTTATTTTGTTTTGCATTTTCTTTTAGTGGTGAAGAAGAGCTTTTGGACAGCTTGTTTGTCAATGAGGAACTAGAGGTAAGATAAAGACAGAAACAGAGAGATAGAACGTTGAATGCTATATGGGTGGCAATTTGTCAATAATATCAGCACAGTATCTGAAGCCATGTGGGAAAGCAGGGTTTTATCTACAATGTAACATACTTATGTTACATTTTTGTGACAGCCCCCTCCATATGCACCAAGCATCTCTAGTGTGGGGGTACCACTGGTCTGGCTACATTAACAGACCGACTTTGAGGAGCGCTGAGACTCAGGAATCCAACTCTGGTGAAACTGGGAGGTAATCCAGGGAATACTGAGATACTGAAACTGGAAACTGAGCAAAATGTCACATGACTGGACCAGGGGTGCCCCCACATTACGCCGTTCTCAAAATTCTCTACACAATATGTATGACAGACAAAACAAAAAGGTAGCAAAACAAGCACCATATTCTTAAGGGTTGTACTAGTTAGTTTATTATATATTAATACAGATATGTGTCATTTTACTGTCACTGATTGAAATGGTCATTGACTGGACATTACCATAGTCACATACAGTGGGGCAAAAAAGTATTTAGTCAGCCACTGACTGTGCAAGTTCTCCTACTTAGAAAGATGAGAGAGGTCTGTATTTTTCATCAGAGGTACACTTCAACTATGAGAGAGAAAATGAGAAAAAAAAATCCAGGAAATCACATTGTAGGATTTTTAAATAATTTAATTGTAAATCATGGTGGAAATTAAGTATTTGGTCAAACAAGCAAGATTTCTGGCTCTCACAGACCTGTAATGTCTTCTTTAAGAAGCTCTTCTGTCCTCCACTCGTTACCTGTATTAGTGGCACCTGTTTGACCTCGTTATCTGTATAAAAGACACCTGTCCACAGCCTCAAACAGTCAGACTCCAAACTGTCCCACTGTAGTCTTTTTTATGCTACTGTAATGTAAATATAAAGGGCATCTGTACAAGAAAACTGTGCACAAACATTACGTAAATGTGTCAGAGATACAAATGGAACACTACCGTCTACACAACATCCGAAGCCTAAACTGTTCTACATATCACTCCCTCCAGGAAATACACAACACTGTGGTTCTATCGTTAGAAGCACACATTAACGATCACACACACTGTGGAACCAAAATATAAACCCACAGTGGAGAAAAAATAGAAATAAATTAACATTCCTTACTGGCTGCACACAGCCAGGAGGGAATGAGTCCTGGCTGAAACACTAATTTCCAGAACAGGCAATGTCACGTTATAAACACTCTATCATATAAAATATCACCTTTTAAAGACTTTAAGCCTTTAAGTAGGTAAATCCAGTGTGGCACTACTAGTAGGAAGTCACAGCGGTCAAATGATTGGCACTTCTAGGTATACTGTATGTTCACACGGCGCTTGTAGTGTTAATCGTCCGTGCCCGAGTCCTAAAAGCATGCGCAACACAGACTGTAACATTGTTCCTACTAATGCACATAGTTAATGTTAAGTAAATAAAAATTTGTGAAATAAATAAAAATATGTAAACCTAACATCAAAGTATGATATTTATGCCAGATACACATACACACTGTTTAAAAATACACAGACACACTTTTTTTTAGTTGGACCAGCTGTCTATGGCTGCAACATCTGCTGTCAAAAGACAGATTTGTAATTCCTATTATAATTTATTATAATTGCTAAGACCTCTGTCGTTGAAGCGAACGAATGCTGATCGATTGGTTGTTAAATGGCACTTGCCTATATATTGTTTATGTTGCCCAGCCTTAGACTGTCATGATTCATGTAGATATGGCTTACAGCTCTGCAGTGGTAAGCATCAATTTTTTACTGTATTGTGTTACAGAATGCTGTGCGTGTTGTGCTTGTGAGCCTGGACAATCTTCATCCATTCACCACTCAGCATTTTAACATCTTCCCCTGTATGTTCTACTCATATGTGCCATAACATTAAATATTATGTCAGCCATTACATTAAAAGTACCTAATTTTGTATAGCTCCCCCTCATACCACCAAGGCTCTGACCTGTCAAAGCATGGACTCCACAAGACCTCTGAAGGTGTCCTCTGTGCCTATCTCTCACCAAGACATCAGCAAGTCTTTTAAGTCCTCTAAGGGAGTCCATGGATCAGACTTGTTTGTCCAGCACATCCCACAGATGCTTGATCAGATTGAGATCGGGGGAATTTGGAAGCCAAGTTTAACACCTTGAACCCAAGTCAAACCACTACCGGAATAATGTTTGCAGTGTGACTTTGCTTGTTTGTTTATTTAATGTCACTCTTCAGCATTCAATGACACAAGGCCATATCAACACTCAAGGTTATATATATATACTGTGGGGCTGTTCATGGCTGCAACATCTGGAGTCAATAGACAGAAAAATACTGTGGGAAATACTGTGGGGCTGTGGTAGCCTAGCGGGTAAGGTACCGGACGATGGACCAGAAGGTCCAGGGTTCAAATCCCACCTCTGCCAAGCTGCCACTGTTGAGTCCTTAACCCACAATTGCTTGGATTGTAAGACTGTATCAATTGTAAGTCGCTCTGGATAAGGGCGTCTTCTAAATGCTGTAAGATCAGTGCCAATTTTAGTGTAATCAGCTAACCTAGTGCATGTCTTTGGACTGTGGGAGGAACCCGGAGTAAACCCATGCAGACTCCACAAAGAAAGGATCCAGACCGCTCCACCCTGAGCCACACACTCTCAGTGGTTTTAATGTTATGGCTGATCGGGGTATATGTATAGTATGTACAGGATATGTCTATTTATTAAATGTGGAAACGTTTAATTTAATGGAACTGCCAGTTCTATCCTTTACTCTGTACCTCATGTGCTATATAACAATCTGCCAAATGGCTTTGAACTCCGTTCCTATTGATTATTCCATTAGCTAAACTCTAAAAATAGCTGGTAAAGAAACTGTAGCTTATAATGATTCCAAGTACGACTCTTCATCCTGCTTCCAGATAAGAGTAGGTGGGAGCGTGTGTCAGAGCTAAGATTAAAGAGGGGAGAAAAGAAGTTCTTTGCCTACCCCTTCATCATCACACTGTATGTAGAAACAATCGAACCAGTTCCTCAGCATACAGGTGGGCAAGTGTTAGCAGCTTTCTCTTACACACATGCTTATAGAAAATAATGACTAGTTCTTATTTAGTGCATGCATCTGTTCTTGCCTTCCAGTGGTTCATGCAAACAAACAGGTTCCTCAAGTGAGTATACGTTTCATCACCAAGAATGGGTGTAGAGCAAGCTGTTTTGCACTGAGTTCTAAGCCATCTTCTTATAACTTCATTATAATTCCATAGTTTATAACTGAGTTTACCTCAAATATGATGGAACATGGTCAGATCACCCACCCAACTATTTGCTTTACACCAAAAAAGAGAACTTGAGGCAAGTGGAGTTCTAAGGTTATCATTAGATCTCTAGTCCTGAGAACATAGTTTGTGTTTGCTAAATTTTCAAGATTGTTGTTTTTAAATGACTAATATATAAAATCTAAAACACTCGGGTGGTGCAGGTCTGAGGTTCTTGCCCACCAAAATGGTGACCCAGGTTCAAGCCTCAAGGGTGCCTTTTGGCAGGGTCGAATGTCATGCCGGCACAATTGGCTGTACCTGAGGAAGGTGAGGCCAGACATTCACCACCACTGCAGGAGTAAGTCCCTACCCAGCCTTGCAATGGACTGCTTGCCTGTGCCCTGTGAATTCCATAGATAGGTGAAAAAATAAAAAACATTAAATATACTGGCTTGCTATGTAAGATAAGTCTATGATTTTTTTAATAGTTAAATCCTCATTGATATTTTTTGTTTTCTTTATAGTAGTCATAACAGTACAAAAGCCATGCTGTCCAATTAAAATATGGGCTTTCCAAAAAAGTAAAATATAGAGGTGACCTTTCAGCTTTTTGTGGCAGCCGTATATATGCTCTCTATTATTAAAATTATGAAACTAGGTTTGTTTAAGCTTGACAAGTTTGGTTTCTTTTAAACAGATTTCTACATACTCTGTGTATCGGACTAAATAATGCCGATATGCAGATTTTTAATGTTATTTTATGCAATATTTTATGTATCTGTTAATATTTCTGTTTGTTGAACTTTTACCAGACTTATCTGACTAGATAAATTGTATTCATTCTTACATTTATTGTCTAAGCCGCCCAAGGAGGATGGATCTCTTTTTGAGTCTTGGTCCTCCCAATTTTTCTTCCTTATAGCGTTCAGGGAGTATTTCCTTGCCACTGTCGCCCTAGGCTTGCTCATTTTGAGATTGGCCCTAGATATTAGAAGGTAATCTAAAATTGTAAAACGGTTTTGCGACAATGCTCCATTGTAAAAAGCAGTATGTAAGTACTCCAGCACTGAAATCCCAATCGATTGTACTTGTGAACAATATGGGCCAGCTTGTTAACATCACACACTGAACACTGTGCACCACATAATATCGGAATAATAACACGACAACATGGGTACTACATTAGATTGACGTTCTCCTAAGTACAGTGAGATACCTGTATGAAAATGTGAAATTATTCTGTTTTATTACATTTGACGTAGTCATTCTTTTTTATTCCATAGCTTCCAGGTTCTTTACTCCCCGCAATAACAAGTGAGCCCAAGCGCAGGAAAACAGATGGACCACAAGAGGGCAGTCTGTACAAAGACCACCAATATGAGCAGACGGACACACACCGTCCTCTGTGTCTGGAGTAAGTGCTGGATTTATGTGCTTCTGATCTTGTTAACGGTTCCATGTTGTTTTCTTACTTCACCTTGTTAAACCTTTATGAGGTACACCTGTTCAACAGTTAACGCAAATATCTAATCAGCCAATCATATGGCAGCAACTTAGCGCATTTAGGCATGTAGGCATGGTCAAGATGGCCTGCTGAAATTCAAGTTGAGCATCAGAATGGGGAAGAAAGGTGATGTAAGTGACTTTGAACGTAGCATGGTTGTTGGTGCTAGATCTGGTAGGGCAGGTCTGAGTATTTCACAAACTGCTGATCTACTGGGATTTTCATGCACAGCCATCTCTAGGATTTATAGAGAATGGTCTGAAAAATTATCCAATGAGCAGCAGTTCAGGATAAAAATGTCTTGTTGATCCCGGAGGTCAGAGGAGAATGGCCAGACTGGTTTGAGCTGATAGAAATGCAGCAATAATTCAAATAACCACTCGTTACAACCAAGGTATGCAGAAGAGCATCTCTAAACGCACAACACGTTAACACAACGTTAACTTCAACACGCATTACCTGGTCTGTTGAGTCTAGATTTCTGCTGGGACATTCAGATGGTTGGGTCAGAATTTGAAGCATGGATCCATCCTGCACTGTATCAATGGTTCAGGCTGGGGTTGGTGGTGTAATGGTTCCAGCCCCCCATAACCCTAAACTGGATTTATCGGCTATGGAGCATAAATGACTGGATATAATATCATTCCTTCATTCACTTTCTTATCCTCTTGATCCTGGACAGGGTCGCAGGAGAGCCAGTGCCCAACTGGTGACACAGGGCGCAAGGCAGGAACAAAACTAGACATTGTGCCAATCCATCGTAGGGCACACACACTCATACACACACTCAGGGCACTTTAGAGACACCAATTAACCTAACACACAAGTCTTTGGATTGCAGGAGGAAACCGGAGTACATGTACTTCATAGGGCTGAGTACGGGTTGCTGTTACAATGTCCAATCATGCCTGGGTGACTCAGCCGGAATGGACCACTGGGACTTGAACCCAGGCCACTGGCAGTAGCCTATCCTAAATGCATTCATAAAATGCCAAACTGGTGCCAGCACTCTCAGTCAGGTTCAGTTGAGGCCAATTAGAAAAACAGAGGATAACAGGCCCGATTCACTGGGTGAGAGGATGGCCTACTTTCTACTTTGTTAATTATACTGATGCTAGCAAGTCTCAGGCGTCTGTGGGTTCATGTAAGTGATAAAAAATTGATTATGCATTTCTTTTGAAGTGTGCTCACGGAGTCTACTTTAGGCCTATAACTACAAGCTGATTTGACTTGGAAAAAAAAGCTCTTATAACCCAGTAAGCATAAATACATTCTTGGTTTGACATAAAATTTTGGGGTCTGTACTTTTTTTAAAACACTGCGTTTACAGCATTTAGCAGACACCCTTATCCAGAGTGACTTACAACTGATACAACCTTACAATCCAAGCAATTATGGGTTAAGGGACCCAACAGTGGCTGTGGTGGGATTTGAACCCTGGACCTTCTGGTCAAGAGTCCAGTACCTTAACCACTAGGGTACCACTGTTACAATCCAAGCTATTGAGGGATAAGGGTCTTGCTCAAGGATCCAACAGTGGCAGAATGGCAGAGGTGGGATTTGAACCCTGGACCTTCTGGTCAAGAGTCCAGTACCTTAACCACTAGGGTACCACAGTCCAAGAGTGACTTACAACTGTTACAATCCAAGCTATTGAGGGATAAGGGTCTTGCTCAAGGATCCAACAGTGGCAGAATGGCCGAGGTGGGATTTGAACCCTGGACCTTCTGGTCCATAGTTCAGTATATTAACTGCTAGGCTAGATAGCAGATAGCAGATATATTTATTTGAACTAATTCCATTGAGAACATCAACATTGAATGAGACTGTATTTCCGAAAGCATATTTGCTGTCTTATTTTATGCCTGTGGGCGGCACGGTGGCGTTAGCAGGTTAGTATGGTCGCCTCACAGCTCCAGAGATCTCCAGTTTTATCCCACACTCAGACTCTGCCTGTGTAGGGGTTGGCATGTCCTCCTCATGTCTGCCTAGGTTTACTCCAGGTACTCTGGTTTCCGCCCACATTCCAAAATCATTCATTAGGTTAACTGGTCACTCTAAACTGGCTCAGTATGAATGTGACTAACTAGCACCAGTATAATTTTGCCCCTGTCATGAATAGCCATTGATGCTGATGCAATGGTAAAACACTGTGAAACGTGTAGTAAAGGGATAAAAGCCTGTTAATACTCTCTCCAAGCCATTATCATCTAAAGGATCAGCAAAAATCTGTGCAGTCACGCTTAAACATAATCATTTGATGCTAAGACTTCAGTTCAGGCAGACAGAGTTCTGAGTGATGTTTACTTTAGAAATTCACTCTGTCCTGCTCTGCTACATTAGGCGACTGTCTGGAGCTAGGCAATTGTCGAATGGAGGAGGCGCCATCTCAATCCTAAATTCATCTTCATCATCGTTCAGGCAACAGGCAGAGCATGAGCTTTTAGCTCTTACGAAAAAATCCCATCCCCATGTAGGACATCTATGAAGGCAGCAAAGAGATGTCTGACAGCTCCTGGTTAATTCAGCTTGATTTTGTCATGAGGGAAGAAATGATCAGAATGGCAGGTCTATAGCCATAGGCTTGTTCTGGTGAATAAGTGAGTAAGAAGTTTATATAATCCAGCAACATGCCAGGTCGAAAATAGACAATCTTCTTCAAATGAGGTGTGTGGCCTCTGGCTGTTGAGCTTGTAGACTTGCCAGGCTTTTTATTTTCATGTTAAATGCGCTGGAAATGGGAACATGAGCTGAATGTCCAAACGAGAGCAGGACACACTTTTTTCTCTCTCTCTCTCTTTCTCTCTCAGACAGTTGCCATACCTGACTGACGGTGCAGAAGAGGTGACTTGTGGCAATAAGGTACATTTGGATTAAACTTTATCCATGTGTCGGTGTGTAATTATGCATTATGGTCCCTGAAGGGCAAACCTCCTAACACATT
Source organism: Ancistrus triradiatus (assembly GCA_025084515.1). Taxonomy (NCBI): domain Eukaryota; kingdom Metazoa; phylum Chordata; class Actinopteri; order Siluriformes; family Loricariidae; genus Ancistrus; species Ancistrus triradiatus. Next base: position 423,807 of record JAJAGP010000084.1, read on the forward strand.
AGTCCATTCAAGTGGTATAACGAGTGTTATTATGTTAATGACAATTACAAAGAAATTTAGGAAAACATCAGCTTTTATTCCAACATAAAAATATTTCTGAGCCAAAACGTCAATCATCTGTGCTGTGCTCTCACACAATCTTCTCGAACAGCTCTGTACTCGTTCAGAGGAGAATTCTCGGTTTATACCAGTTGCCAGACCCCTAGAGTTTGATGGTGAGTCACATAGTCAACACAAACATCCCATTAAGGGAATATTCCAGCAAAATTCATTCCATCACCTGCATGCCTGTATGGAGAAGGGCCTTGATGCTCTTCCATTAGACCTGAGCCACGCTTGAGTCAAAAATAGAAACAAAATAAAAATAGAAACACAATCAAAATCTGAAGCAGACAGTATGTTGTTGACTGCACTGATTCTAGATTATGGTGCTTTAGTATCTTCACTAGTACTAGAATTCTCTAGTATTCTGTCATTCTTATACATCTTGTATATCAGTGTACTGGTTGAATTTGTCTCTTGAGCAGATGAGCAGGATGAGCCTGAGATGTCTGACAGATTCACAGACAAAGAAACACCAGGATTTCTTGCCAGGCTGGCCAGGTGAGAAAACTTGTTCCTCAAAGACAATCGTCCCCAAAAAAGTTGGGATGGTATGGAATACATTTACTTTTATTTCATTGCAGACAATTTGAACCCAAGATACACTGGTCTGAAAAAGTGTTTGCCGCCTTCCTGATTTCCCATTTTTTTGCATGTTTGTCACATTTAAGTGTTTCGGAACATCAAACCAATTTAAATATCAGTCAAAGACAACACAAGTAAACACAAAATGCAGTTTTTAAATGAAGGTGTTTATTATTAAGGGAGAAAAAACAACCAAACCAACATGGCCCTGTGTGAGAACCTAATAACTGGTTGGGCCGCCCTTAGCAGCAACAACTGCAACCAAGTATTTGCGATAACTTGCAATGAGTCTTTTACAGCGTTGTGGAGGAATTTTGGCCACTGATCTTTGTAGAATTGTTGTAATTCAGCCACATTGGAGGGTTTGAGCATGAACGGCCTTTTTAAGGTCATGCCACAGCATCTCAATAGGATTCAGGTCATGACTTTGACTAGGCCACTCAAGTCTTCATTTTGTTTTCTTCAGCCATTCAGAGGTGGACTTGCTGCTGTGTTTTGGATCATTGTCCTGCTGCAGAACCCAAGTTCATTTCGGCTTGAGGTCACGAACAGATGGCCTGACATTCTCCTTCAGGATTTTTTGGTAGACAGCAGAATTCATAGTTCCATTTATCACAGCAAGTCTTCCAGGTCCTGAAGCAGCAAAACAGCCCCAGACCATCACACTACCACCACCATATTTTACTGCTGGTATAATGTTCTTTTTCTGAAATGCTGTGTTACTTTTACACCAGATGTAATGGGATACTCACCTTCCAAAGAGTTCAACTTTTGTCTCGTCAGTCCACAGAATGTTTTCCCAAAAGTCTTGGGGATCATCAAGATCATCAAGGCCATTTTTTGCCCAGACTCTTTCTTATGGTGGAGGCATGAACACTGACCTTAACTGGCAAGTGAGGCCTGCAGTTCTTTGGATGTTGTTGTGGGGTCTTTTGTGACCTCTTGGATGAGTCATCGCTGCGCTCTTGGGGTAATTTATGGCAGCCGGCCACTCCTGGGAAGGTTCACCACTGTTCCATGTCTTCGCCATTTGTGGATAATGGCTCTTACTGTGGTTCGCTGGAGTCCCAAACCTTAAGAAACGGCTTTATAACCCTTTCCCTACTGATAGATCTCAATTACTTTCTTACTCAATTGTTCCTGAATTTCTTTGCATCTCGGCATGATGTGTAGCTTTTAAGGATCTTTTGGTGTACTTCACTTTGTCAGGTTCTATTTTAAGTGATGTCCTGATTGAGAACAGGTAATAATCAGGCCTGGGTGTGGCTAGAGACAGTGAACTCAGGTGTGATCAACCATAGTTATGTTTTAACAAGGGGGGCAATCACTTTTTCACACAGGGCCATGTAGGTTTGGATTTTTTTCTCCCTTAATAATAAACACCTTCATTTAAAAACTACATTTTGTGTTTACTTTTGTTGTCTTTGACTAATATTTAAATTGGTTTGATTTTCCGAAACACTTAAGTGTGACAAACATGCAAAAAATAGGAAATCAGGAATGGGGCAAACACTTTTTCAGACCACTGTATATGCTTTGTCTGGTCAACTTCATTTCTTTTGTTAAGATGCAATCTTGCATTTAAGACCTGCAACACATTCCAAATTTCAACAATTTTCTCACGCATTTGTTGACAAACTGGAGATCCACTGCCTATCTTTACTCCTCAAAGTCTCAGTCATTCGTGGATACTGCTTTTGTACCAAATCATGACTATAAAAAGCTATTGACATCACCTTTTTGAAATCACAATTTTTTTTTACCTCATTACTAGTCCTAAATTGTCCCCTTCTTTGCTTTTTTGGAATGTGCTACATGCCTGAAATGAAGGACTGGACATAAAATAACAAATAAAATTAAGTTGACCAGACAAAACATGAAATAATTTGGGTTAATACTGTCTGCAGTGTAATAAAAGTCAAAGTAAATGTCAGCCATACTGGTTGTTGTTTTTTATGTCCATACTGTCCAGGGGGTATGGTGGGTAGCACCGCCACCTCCCAGCAAAAAGATCCTGGGTTCAATTCCAGGGTGGAGCAGCCTGGGTCCTTTCTGTGTGGAGTCTGCATGTCCTCCCCATGTCTGTGTGGGTTTTCTCCGGTTTCCTCCCACAGCTGAAAGATATGCATGTTAGGTTAACTGATTATGCTAAATTGGCATTGAGTGTATATATATGACTAGTCTTGATGTAACCTTGTGTGTGTTGCTGGAATGGCCACTGATGCTGATAACAACATTAAATAAACTAACAAACCATACTGTCCCAACCTTTTATGATTGTTGGTTGTGCATGTCTATGCCAGTGACAGTAACAGACACTGACTATCATTGTCTATAATCCGTAGCAGGGTTTATTTATGCTGTTTGTTTCTTTCAACAGTGCAGTGTTTCCCTTCTCCTTGTTCTTCCGCAAGATCTAATGAAACGATCAGTAGGATCCAGAAACTGCGGTTGATTTTGAAGTGTATTCACTATAACTCATTTTTTTGTGAATATGTTAACATTACATGAGAGTGAATTCCTGTCAGAAGAACGTTGTTTTTCTGTGTCAGTGTTCTTCTGTAGAAGGCACAACTTGTAGTTTAGAAAATAATATATATTTCTGTTAATCCTGTCTTTATATGTCTTCTTTAATAAAGACGTTTGTCTTTGAGACGGCATATCCATGTCTCCCTTGCAGAAAGTTCTACATTATTGAATGTGTTTCTGTCTAGCAGCAGTTCTCATTATCCTGAATGAGTTGAGCTCATCAGCTGTTCAGAGCACTTAAACTTCACACACCCATCCCTATGCATGTAAAACAATGCTCTGCCAGCCTCATTCATCAGATATCATTCCATGTTATGGTAGAGAGTGATGGTATGGAACTTCTAAAAAGTGTGCTCATTTTAGTTAGATAATTCAAGAGCATACAGTGGGGCAAAAAAGTATTTAGTCAGCCACTGATTGTGCAAGTTCTCCTATTTAGAAAGATGAGAGAGGTCTGTAATTTTCATCATAGGTACACCTCAACTATGAGAGACAAAATGAGAAAAGAAAATCCAGGAAATCACATTGTAGGATTTTTAAAGAATTTAATTGTAACTCATGGTGGAAAAATAAGTATTTGGTCAGCCACAAACAAGCAAGATTTCTGGCTCTCACAGACCTGTAACTTCTTCTATAAAAAAGCTCTTCTGTCCACCACTTGTTACCTGTATTAATGGCACCTGTTTGACTCGTTATCTGTATAAAAGACACCTGTCCACAGCCCTCAGACAGTCAGACTCCAAACTCAACCATGGCCAAGAACCAAAGAGCGGGTCGAAGGACACCAGAAAGAAAATGTAGACCTACACCAGGCTGGGAAGAGTGAATCTACGATAGGCAAGCAGGTTGGTGTGAATAAATCAACTGTGGGAGCAATTGTAAGACATACAAGACCATTGATAATCTCCCTCGATCTGGGGCTCCATGCAAGATCTCATCCCTTGGGGTCAAAATGATCATGAGAACGGTGAGCAACAATCCCAGAACTACACGGAGGGACCTGATGAATGACCTGCAGAGAGCTGGGACCAAAGTAACAAGGCTACCATCAGTAACACACTACGCCGAGAGGGACTCAGATACTGCAGATCCAGGCGTGTCCCCCTGCTTAAGCCAGTACATGTCCAGGCCCGTCTGAAGTTTGCCAGAGAGCATATGGATGATCCAGAAGAGGATTGGGAGAATATCATGTGGTCAGATGAAACCAAAATAGAACTTTTTGGTAAAACTCAACTCGTCATGTTTGGAAGAAGAAGAATTCTGAGTTGCGCCATACCTACTGTGAAGCTAAGGGGTGGAAACATCATGCTTTGGGGCTGTTTTTCTCCATAGGGGACAGGACGACTGATCTGTATTAAAGGAAAGAATGAACGGGGCCATGTATCGTGAGATTTTAAGCCAAAACCTCCTTCCATCAGTGGAAGCATTGAAGATGTCTCTCATTGTTGAAGTGTACCTATGATGAAAATTACACACCTCTCTCATCTTTCTAATTAGGAGAACTTGCACAATCACTGGCTGAATAAATTTTTTTTTTTGTCCCACTGTATGTTTCATGGCAAGTTTGAATTTATTGTTTTTTACCATGTTTATTCACTCTTTCTTAGAAATATTACAGTATGAAATTAAAGTTGTTCATAATAGATCCATTTGACAGCTCTGGTGCTGAGTGGGCAGAGCCAGCTGCTGGGAGTGCAGTGCAGTGTCTGAGGCTTCCAATCCCAAGTGGGGCTTGCAACACGAAGATCGGCTGATGTGTTTATGGAACAACCTCATCCACTGGGGGCATTTATCCCAAGCCCGGATAAATGAGGAGGGTAGTGCCAGGAAGGGCATTCGGCATAAAATGCCAAAGCTAATATGGGGATCAGGATGTTCCTTTGTGGGGACTCTTAATGGGAGAAAGAAGAACATAATAAATCAGTTTCTATTTATAATGCTATTACGGGTTCCATTATGACAAAGGAATGGGAAGATCAATCAGAAGAGTTCTGTAGGTAAATTGTCTAAACATCTAAACGAAGTGACTGTCAATTATCAGAACTTCAAGTGTTAACAGTTAAAATATTAGGTAAATAAATACAAGAGAATGTTTTACAAGTGTAGTACGATGGCACAGTGTTTAACACGGGTTTGAGTCCTGGACCAGCCACTACCTATGGAGAGTTTGCATTTTCTTGTCATGCCTTCCTCTCCTCGTGAGTTTCCTCTGGGTACTCGAGTTTCCTCCCACATTCCAAAGACATGAGTTAGGTGAACTGGCATTCCAGTGTGAGTGAGGATGTGTGTGTGTGTGTGTGTGTGTGTGTGTGTGTGTGTGTGTGTGTGTGTGTGTGTGTGTGTGTGTGTGTGTGTGTGTGTGTGTGTGTGTGTGTGTGTGTGTGTGTGTGTGTGTGAGAGAGTGAGGATGTGTGTGTATGGGTGGGTGGACCACGTTGGACCCCTTTTTACTTAAGAACTGCCTTAATTCTTCATGGCATCGATTCAACAAGGTGCTGGAAACATTCCTCAGAGATTTTGGTCCATATTGACATGATAGCATCAGACACTGAATGGATCTAAGCTTTCATGTTGTGTCCACCAAATTCTGACTCCACCATCTGAATGTCACAGCAGAAATCAAGACTCATCAAACCAGGTGTTTTCAATCTTATGTTGTTCATTTTCGGTGAGACTGTGCGAATTGTAGCCTCAGTTGCCTGTTCTTAGCTGACAGGAGGGGCATCCGGTACTGCTGTAGCCCATCCTCTTCAAGGTTTGGCGTGTTGTGCATTTAGAGATGCTCTTCTGCATACCTCGGTTGTAACGAGTGGTTATCTGAGTTACTATTGCTTTTCTATCAGCTCAAACCAGTCTGGACATCCCAGTAGATCAGCAGTTCTGACATACTCACACCAGCCTGTCTAACACCACAACCATAATTTGCTCGGGTGATGCAGCGGCCTAATATGCTAATCTCGACAGTGCCTCCCAGCCAGGTAGATCATCACATGAAGACACAATTGCTGACTATAAGTGAGTAGAGGCCGGTCAGATGTTGCAACAGGACATGCAATTGGCTTGCTTCCTTTCTAAGGTACGCTTACACTATGCTGCCCGGAGATAAGTGACAGAGACCGTGTGACACTGACCGGGATAACAAGGGTTAAAACGTAAACAAGAAAATAAGATGCATACATTTTTAAACATATTGGGCAACATAAACATAAAATTTGATGTGTGCCATAAAAGTTGATCATCCAGTAATGTAATTAACTGAATTATTCCTTTTTTAAAATTTGCACAAATATGTCAGTTTGTTGCCTGCAGAGGTTGTGGAAACTAATATTTATTTAGAAATTTGACAATACGTGATTTAGCCCAAACTTTTGCAATCTAATTTAAAAGTAAATGTTTTTATATAGCACTATTTTTACATAGTGCTACTATTTATCTCTATTTTTTACAATAGAACATTGTCTCAACTGTTTTTGACTATGCAAATGCTTCACAAAATTTCATAATATTGTCAATACTGTACTTGAACTGTGGTCTAATTTAAAGTACTAATGGCAGTAGTGATTTCCTTATCTTACCCAAGACCGATCTCTCATTTGTAGATTTCCTCTGTGCATACCTCCTATAGTACTGGGTCATTCATTAAGGACACAAGGAGGTTGGAAGAAAAGGACAGAAAGGACCCTAGTAGGTGTGTCTGGGTGGTATATAGATGTAGGTAGGTGGGAGGTTAACTTTACCCACAGTATTTATTGTAGCGGGGGAGAGAGACAGAAAGCACTTTTTGAATGTGCATACCTGTTCGACTTTATGTAGACATCTGGATAGTGCAAGATTCACACCAACAGGTAATGTAGACTCTGTCTATTGAATTTACTATAACAAAAATTTCAGTGACCAGTTCATGCATATTAGTTTGCAGCATATGTTTATAATAAGCCACCCTTATTCAAATTAATCATGACTTTACTATGTTATTTGGTGGAAAGAAAACTATGAATGGTTACTCTGGTACCTGTACCATGATTTTACCAAAGTACTGTAGTAAAACCATGGTGGATTCATAGTATGGTCATACTTACCATAAGATACCTTAATAGTTCATGTAGTAGAATTATGGTTAACTATACAAAAAACTTTGAAGAGAACGACGGGAGCCGGTTCCTGATTGTGAGCCGATTTATATATTTTTTATTTATTGTACATTCCGACACATTGCTGCTTATTGCACTTCTTTTTAGATGCTAAACTGAAACTACATTTCGTTGTACTTTGTACCGTGTAATGACAATAAAGTTGAATCTATCATAATATATATATAGATATATATATATATATATATATATATATTATATATATATATATATATATATATATATATATATATATATATAATCCCCTCAGAGAGAATCTTTTCCAAAACAGGTCAGATCATAACAGAAAGGAGGAGCAGGATCAACCCCTCAAAGATGAGATCCTTAGTTTTTTTGAATGCCAATCTTCATTAAAAACTGTAACCTGAATGCTGCTTTTTCATTTTTTGCACATTTTATTTATATTTTTGTTTTGCTGATGATGTCTTGTTTCCCTGCATATAATTGCGGATTTACAAATAATACACATAGTCAGAGACCTGAGACCAGATTGGACCTGTAATTGAGATGGGTCTTCGTTTTTGTATTTTATTTTACTGTGTTCCATTGTGAGTATATAAATAAAAACCATATTAATAATAACAAACATTGGATATTATGTGTTTTTACATTAGTAATTCATTTTACACATCATTTGGTAATAAATTAAGCTACAAAAAAATCTAAAGAGCCACTTGGGAGCCGAAAGAGCCGGCTCTTTTTAGTGAGCCGAGCCAAAAGAGCCGGCTCTCTGAAAAGAGCCGGAATTCCCATCACTGGTTACAATAAACTACGTAGTCTATTCATTCTAGTTAAACTACTTATGGTAACTATGTGTATACCTTGAATCCTTGAATGGTTTTATTACAGTACTTTGCTAAAACCATGGTAGAGATACCACAGGAACCATACATAGTTTTATTTCTGCCAAAAAACATGGTAAAATCATGGTTAATTGTGATAATACACAGTTGCAGCTTATTACTAGAACATAAAACATAAACGAGGGAAACAACTGAAATATTTGAGGGTTTTAAAGATGCTGGTGATGAAATTGCCATATACAGTTTGTATAATTAAAATGCTGTTGGTTCTTGGTTATATTAATCACCTTTTGAAAGGGAAATTAGTGCACTAATGAAGGCTATTTATATTTAACAGTACTGGGGCTTGGGGAAGATGAAACATCTACATCCATCATGCCAAGTATGCTTGCTGTGTGTACATATATCTCTGGAAATTATTAAGAGATTGCTCCTAATTTTCTTAAAATCCACATGTCTACATTCATGGAAGCAATTCCATTCCAGTATCTGATGAATTCCAACACAGACACACCTCATTCTACTTAATGGGGTACTGACTAGCTGATCACCTGAACCAAATTTTATTTATTGAGGGAACTTTCTGGACTTTCCAAAACCAGAGAAACTCATAAATTTGCAGTGGTCTCTTTTTTCCAGAGCTGTATATTTAAAATCCTGAATTAATTACATTAATCTTCTGTAACACTGTGGAATGTGTCCAAAATGTACTTTAACAGCATTTAGAGGAAATCCAGAGTGAGGCACAACAGAGACAATCCAAGCAATGGTGAGGTAAAGACCTTGCTTGCTCCATTAGTGGCAGCTTGGCAGTGGTGGCTCAAACCCTGGACTTTCTGGTCAATAGTCTAGTACCATAACAGCCACATCATCACTTGATGGAGCATTTTTGATGCCTACCAATAACACATTTCCAAGACAACAATGGATACAAGCTGGAATAGTAAGACTAGGATATGTTAGCTTAACTAAGAGGGATTGGTGGTTAATAATGTGTGTAGATATTGTAAAAATAATTTACGCAAAAGTGGAGCTAAAATGAATATACACATTATCTCACAGACACCTGACTCGCTGTGTCACCCTTGAGTTTCTTGTAATCATGTTGCCGATAGCGCTCTTCATACTGCTGATGCCAATTAGTTGGAGCTACAAAGGGCTGCACCCAGGCTGCCACCTCCACGGTATGTACATACACACAAACACAAGCACACACTGGTCAACACCATCCTAAGAGCTGGGGCCATGTGACTGTCAGATTCACTTGTACTGTGAACACACACCATAATCCAGGGTATTCTACATTCTCCTTCCTCTTATAGCATTTAATGTGACTATCCGGAGTGACCGGCGCGGGACGTGTCGAGGGACCCAGGTGGCACATGCCTGTGTGGGTTACTGTGAGTCCAGTGCCTTCCCCTCAAGCTACTCAGTCCTGCTGGCTTCCAACTTCAAGCGTAACTTCTCCTCAGTCTCCAGCTGCTGCACCATCAGCAAACTTAGCAAGGTAAAGAAACGGCACTGAAAGAACGCCATCAAACCAAATCTTACAGCAAACCATCAGCTGATATGCAGTTACAGTGGTGCCTGAAAGTTTGTGAACCCTTTAGAATTTTTGATATTTCTGCATAAATATGACCTAAAACATCAGATTTTTCAGAAGTCCTAAAAGTAGATAACTAGAACTCAGTTAAACAAGTGAGACAAAAATATTACACTTGATCATTTATTTATTGAGGAAAATGATCCAATATTACATATTACTGAGTGACAAAAGTATGTGAACCTTTGCTTTCAGTATCTGGTGTGACCCCCTGTGCAGCAATAACTGCAACTAAACGTTTCCTGTAACTGTTGATCAGTCCTGCACACCGGCTTGGAGGAATTTTAGCCCATTCCTCTGTACAGAACAGCTTCAACTCTGGGATGTTGGTGAGTTTCCTCACATTAGCTGCTCACTTCAGGTCCTTCCACAACATTTCCATTGGATTAAGGTCAGGACTTTGACTTGGCCATTCCAAAACATGAACTATATTCTTCTTTAACCATTCTTTGGTAGAACGACTTGTGTGCTTAGGGTCGGTGTCTTGCTGCATGACCCACCTTCTCCTGGGATTCAGTTCATGGACAGATGTCCTGACATTTTCCTTTAGAATTCGCTGATATAATTCAGAATTTCATTGTTCCATCAATGATGGCAAAGCCGTCCTGGCCCCAGAATGCAGCAAAAAAACAGGCCCAAACCATGGATCCTAACAACACCATGTTTCACACAGATGGGATAAGGTTCTTATGCTGGAATGCAGTGTTTTCCTTTTTCCAAACATACTGCTCTCTTTTCTTTTAAACCAAAAAAGTTCTATCTTGGTCTCATCCGTCCACAAACATTTTCCAATAGCCTTCTGGCTTGTCCACGTGATCTTTAGCAAACTGCAGAAGAGCAGCAATGTTCTTTCTGGAGAGCAGTGGCTTTCTCCTTGCAACCCTGCCATGCACACCATTGTTGTTCAGTGTTCTTCTGATGGTGGACTCATGAACATTAACATTAGCCAATGTTCTCTCACATTGACTAATATTGCTTATTGGCCTTCAGTTGCTTAGAAGTTACCCTGGGATCCTTTGTGACCTCACCAACTATTACACGCCTTGCTCTTTGAGTGATCTTTGTTGGTCGACCACTCCTGGGGAGGGTAACAATGGTCTTGAATTTCATCCATTTGTACACAATCTGTCTGACTGTGGATTGGTGGAGTTCAAACTCTTTAGGTTTTGTAACCTTTTCCAGTCTGATGAGCACCAACAAGTCTTTTTCTGAGGTCCTCAGAAATCTGCTTTATTTGTGCCATGATACACTTCCACAAACATGTGTTGTGAAGAGCAGACTTTGATAGATCCCTGTTCTTTAAATAAAACAGGGTGCCACTCACACCTGATTGTCATCCCATTAATTGAAAACACCTGACTTTAATTTCACCTCACTAATATGTAATATTGGATCATTTTCCTCAATAAATAAATGACCAAGTATAATATTTTTGTCTCATTTGTTTAACTGGGTTCTCTATATACTTTTAGGACTTGTGTGAAAATCTGATGATGTTTTAGATCATATTTATGCAGAAATATAGAACATTCTAAAGGGTTCACAAATTTTCAAGCACCACTGTACAAGGGTCAATTTGGTATCCTGGTGAAGCTGCCAGATGCTTTTATTGCTCAAGTGTAAAGGGAGGTCACACTAAATATTTACCACTATAGCATATAGAAGCTGTTTTGTGATTGTTTTTATACTGCATACAAATTTTCTGTAAAAAAATTCAATTTTTCTGGTCGTATTCTAATAAAAAGACCAGGCATGGTCATTATACCATTGGTGACCTAAGACTTTTGCACAATACTGTACCTTAATAATTTCACCCTTGCTACAAAAACCTTATATGTGTAATTTTTATAAAAGCCACTTCTATGGTATAACATTGTTTGATGTTCCCAGCTTAATATAAAGCAGTCCCTATATCCACAGTGATGCTTTTAGCGGCTCCTTGATGTTAAGCATTCTTATGTGATTCATTAAGTAATATACATTTTTGTAGAAATGTCTCACATGATTTTATATTGCAAGGGCTCAATTTATGATGCCAGAGGCTCTCTCTGTCTTCCCCTAGGTCAAAGTTCGTATGGAATGCCCTCATAGCCATCACCACATGGAGATCCTGACAGCGCGAGAGTGCCACTGTGACATGTGCCGCAAGATCCGCCAATAAGCCTACATGTAAAAACAGCTTAGAGTGCTAACAGCAGCTTATCAGCCCAAATAATTCAGACATGATTTATTTCTAAACTTTTACTTATTTTATCTGTGTAAATCCCTTGAACACACCAATATGCCAATAATGACCTAAATAACTTAAAGGGTTTTTTCACATTTTACACAATTACATGGTTGAATACATATTTTTTCTCATTTTTTCCTTTTTATTTCATATTTTGTCCTGCTGGTTTTTTTTTAAACCACATAGGATAGTGTTGCTCTTCATTGCTCTTGTGCCTCAATAAAACTTGGGTGATCAACGCCTTGTTTCTGATCCCTGGTTTGTCCCTCCTCAGGCCTCTGTTGGTAGGTACTCGCCCCTACTGATGGAATCGCCCAACAAACCTGCCATTTTGGAAGTGCTCAAACCTTTACAGATGCTAATTTCTCCCACATCCAACATGGACTCTGACAAATAATAGATTAAATAGATAATTAAATAATAATTATAGCTCTACTGTGAGAGTGAGTGCTCATGTTTTCTCCCATCTGTATATATACACTCACTGTCCACTTTATTAAGTAAACCTTGCTAGTACCGGGTTGGGCCCCCGTTTCCCTTCAGAACTGCTTTAATTCTTTGTGGAATCGATTCAGCAAGGTGCTGATAACATTCCTTAGAGATTTTGTCCCATATTGGCATGATAGCAGTGGACTGTGGTAGCCTAGCGGGTAAGATACTGGACTCTGGACTGCCAAGCTGCCACTGTTGGGTCCTTGAGCAGGTCCTTAACCTACAATTGCTTGGATTGTAAGTCGCTCTGGATAAGGGCGTCTGCTAAATGCTGTCAGCTGCACATCCATGATACGAATCTCCCACTCTATCCCAAATGTACTCTATTGGATTGAGAGTTGATGACTGTGGAGGGCATCCGAGTACAGTTAACGTATTGTCATGTTTGGGTTTATTTGAGTTTTATGACATGGCGCATTATCCTGGTGGAAGTAGCGATCAGAAGATGGTACCCTGTGGTTTGGGATGGACATTGATAATTATGAACAATACTCAGGTATGATATGGCTTTTAAATGATGCTCAGTTGGTATTAAGGGGCCCAAAGTGGGCCAAGAAAATACCTCTACACCTTCACACCACTGAATCAGCAGCCTGAACCACTGATATTAGAATGCATGAATCTATGCTTTTGTGACCAGGTCACATTTTTCTGATCTTCTGTTGTCCAATTTTGGTGAGCCCATACAAATCATAGCCTCAGTTGTCTATTCTTAGCTGACAGGAGTGGCACCCGATGTGGTCTTCTGCTGCTGTAGCGCATGTGCTTAAAGAATCAATGTGTTGTGTGTTCAGAGATGTTCTTCTGCATACCTTGGTTGTAACAAGTGGATGTTATTGAGCTACTGTTTCTCTTCTCTCAGTCCAAACCAGTCTGCCCACTCTCCTCTGACCACAGAAATCAAAGCATTCTTGGCCGGAGAACTGCCTCTCGCTGGATATTTTCTCTTTTATGAAACATTTGTAAATCCTAGAGATGACCGTGCGTGAAAATCCCAGTAGACCAGTGGTAGACCAGAGTATTTCAACTAGCACCAACAATCATGCAATGTTCAAAGTAACTTATATAACCTTTCTTCCCCATTCTGATGCTCGGTTTGAACTTCAGCAGGTCGTCTTGCCCAGGTCTGCATGCCTAAATGCATCGAGTTGCTGCCATGTGATTAGATATTTGCATTAACGAGCTGTTGAACAGGTGCACCTAATAAGTGGCTGGTGAGTGTAAACATGGAAAGAGAGAGAAATTCGAGTTAGACATAGTAAAGTGAGTCATTAAAGAATGATGGGGCTGTAAACATTCACGCTTTTGCCAGAAAATTGATTGTCTATATTGTTATCGAGTGTTTGGAATAAATGTACATGTAGTCAGAACACAGTGTATCATTATGAGGATTCAGCAAACACAACACTTGTAAATAAAGTGTACTCAAAAAAGATAATGATTCAGTGTTTCAATGTCTAAGGACAGTCTTGGACATTTAGAGGTTATGTACTGGGCGATACAATTGTTAAAGCCCTGTCCACTCACAGCTCCAGACACCCAAGTTTGTATTCTGACCCAGTGGAATTTGTATGTTCTCTACGGGTCTGAATGGTTTTCGTCCAGGCACATTCCAAAGACGTGTTAGGTTAAGCACGTATGGAAAGTGAATGAGTTTCTTTACTACTGTGATACAAATTGTTTTACAATTGCACATGAAGTGAAAATGTAGGATTAAATATCATATTTTATGTAATAAGATGATGATTACAGTAAAATGGTTTAGATTATGGGCCGTTTTTGTCACTTGCACCCTCTAGTGGGCTCTAAAGTAAATACATTTTCATTCTGGTCCGTTTTGTATGGACAACATCAGTCTGTGCTGTTAAAATCACCAATAATATCCAACATGTCTGCTCTACTGAAAAATATATAGCGTAACATGACATAAGCAACATATTGCATAAAGCACCCAAACGCTTGTATTTAGTAAGAAATCCATACTGTATAAATATGCAAATTGAAACTGCAGATCTCTAATAAGACTTTTAGCTCTCCGTTCTTGGTAGTATAGCATACATTACATTACATTTACAGCATTTAGCAGACGCCCTTATCCAGAGCGACTTACAATTGATACAGTCTTACAATCCAAGCAATTGTGGGTTAAGGGCCTTGCTCAAGGACCCAACAGTGGCAGCTTGGCAGAAGTGGGATTTGAACACTGGACCTTCAGGTCAGTATCTTAACCGCTAGGCTACCACAGTCCTAGCAGGGACAGTTTTGCTTTTGCATTAGAATTGGCTGAAGTCATTCTCAACCTGCGCCCAAAGACACATGGATGTGCAGCCAACTTTCTGTACTTTAGGCCTTTTGACAGTATACATACATGCATGTGTGCAGCCCACAAAAACACTCTTCTGAGGCTCATGGCAGTGCAGCTTATTAGGACATCTGTCTAGCAGTAAGAAGATGAAATTCAAACAATTTGTCTACTTTTTGACCCCTATGTGTACACAAAAACTGTCCAACTTAGTGTCAAACCACCACATACACTAATTATAATCAGCTTGCACAGACAATGAATTTGTCAGTTAATTGAAATCACATTTTAGACAGATTAAGATTAAAATGAACAGGTTAAGAATGAAAATTTAACTGAAAATGTACTGACTTGTGAGCAAAAAATCTCTTTCGGCAGATTAATCACCGTTAGTTATAAGTAAATGTAAACCACATATGGTAAAACTATTAGAAATTTCATATAAGCACACTCTTTAGTGACTGACCTTTTGTTGTTTTGCATGTTTTGGGTTTTAATAACATGTGTATTGCTTATTTCTCTAAATAAAGAATGGGAATGACGAAGTTTTGCATTGAGATTAGAAAAATTTCATGTTTACTATTATTTTGGGTTAACTACTATGTTAACTTGGTTGACTATTATTTTCATGGCTGGTTAACACGGTTAACTGTTATTTTTTTTATTATTATCAAAGTTCACCATGTAGATCCTGATAAGGGTCAAGGAGGGGTGTTGTCCTATCGCAGGGTTCAATGGGCATAGTCCATTGAAGGGCCCCATAACCACATCACTCAACCTTCATGTAGCAAGCCCAGACCGGGGTTTTGAACCAAGTTCTCAGGACTGGCTGTACAGCAGGTGAGTCTTACTGCTGAGCCATATAATAATAATAATAATTATTATTATTATTATTATTATAATAGTAATAACAACAACAACAACACCAACAATAATAATAATAATAACATCAACAATAATAATAATAATAACAATAATAATAACAATAATAATAATAACAATATTATTGTTATTATTATTATTATTATTATTATTGTTATTATTATTATATATCAAGTTTATATATCATTGTGATCCCATGATTATACAAAGATATAACAGAAAACATAACGGTTTCTGTAAAGTGATTAAAGAATGATGGATCTGTAAGCATTTACATTTTTTTCTGATAATTAGAAAAGTATTATTATTATTATTATTATTATTATTATTATTATTATTATTATTATTATTATTATTATTATCATAAACTAGTTTCTTATCTCATACCATGAGAAAGTATCTTGGAAGACCAAAAGAGTATGCAGAAAAAATAATTTGTAGGGTCGAGCCATGTGATTTTGTCTTTTGCTCTTGCAGTGTATGGCCAAAAGTATGTGGACTTCTGAGTATCACATCAAATTGTGTGCACATCGGAAGGAGAGAACTTACAGTTAACAGGGTGGAAATCTCACAACTTGACCTATTAGAAAGATGATAACAAGTCAGTGAAACTATGAGTCACTGAGGCAAACCATTTTACTGTTAACAACTGTCTATAGAGATGTCATGTGGTGTTATTGATTTTATATGCTTATAAGCAATCAATAGTAAAACAGTAAAACCCTTTCATTAAATTGGGTGTATGATGTACAGGACTCTGCAAACGTCTTAGGCCATCATTAGGCTTGTTTTAGCAATGGTACTATGACCAAAAATAATTCTTTTATGATCTTTACCAGAACACAACCAGAAAATACAGGAAATGTGTATCCAGTATTAGAAAAAAAGAGTTCAGACCTAAATATTATGCAATGACCTGGACAGAAAAATTAATAAAAAACAGACTAAATCTAAAGAAAAAAAAAAGCCTGGTATAATAGCCTACATCAGAGGGGTACTTCAGAAAACTGCAGGATAGTCTCCCCAAAAGACACATCCTTAGAGCCAAGAGAGGTCACACTAACTGACTTTGGCCTGTAGAATCCATTTTGTTCTAAAAACTGTGGTTTTTTTGTTTTGTGTACCTATTTCCTGTAGTTTCAGTTTTTATTTTAATAAAAAGACATGGAAATAATTATATATGGTCATTATACTATTGCTAAAACAAGAAATGTGACCTAAAGCGGTTAAGGTACTGGACTCTGGACCAGAAGGCCCAGGGTTCAAATCCCACCACTGCCAAGCTGCCACTGTTGGGTCCTTGAGCAAGGCCCTTAACCCACAATGGCTTGGATTGTTTGGTACCAATTGTAAGTCGCTCTGGATAAGGGCGTCTGCTAAATGCTGTAAATGTAAATGTTTTTCACTGTGTGTGATTGGCAGCAACAGAAAATAATGACATATGACACACATTTCTCCATGTGAAGCACTTCAACACATTTTCATGTTTATATCCCTTTTTTATACATTCATATCCCAAAGCCGTTGGTCCCCCAAAAATACATTGCTATGTTTAAACACAAAACATCGATTAATCAAGAGGACAGTGCAATTCTAGTTGAAGTGATGCTACGTATGCTTACAGTTCCAGTCCACGTATTGCCTTCCTTATTCTACTGAGTTCTGTACCGACTTTCCTACATCTAACCGTTCTCATTATGGGAATTATGAAACAATGAGTGAACCCTTTTCAAAATCAAGAACACGAGTGTCAGTGATTGTTCACAATTTTTTGTTGTTTTCTTTAGTGAACAGAAATGAGTGATGGAATCTGCTGGTATAGGACCAATGAAACTACATCAAGAGTTTACAATCCGGAACACAATTAATCTGAATGGTATGTTCTAGTTCTCAGTCCCTGTTCTCGCTAACATTTTGACCCTTTGTGTTGCCTTTTACTGCAGTACACACATGGGTAAACACAAACCATGCAGCATGTATTTCCAGACTTAGGCTTCTATTCACATCCAGTCTTGTTCATCAAGCTTTTGCTCTCAGGTAAAAATTCGAAATAAATATTAATAAATATTAACATCAAACTTGTTATACAAAAATAAAAATAAAAACAATCAACCAAATGTGGAAATATCAATCCCGTCTTCAAATGTACACGTGTACCGGAGATGACAGTATGGTTGCGTGAAATTGGCTTTTGAAATAAAACCCTGCTGACACACATTAAAAACAGATGAAAATATTGCTAAAGTAACGGATTTTGGATGTTGTTTTTAATCCCAGAAGAAGAACAAACTAATGTATTGTCATCACGTCAGAACAAGTTTAGTCTAGCAGCATACTTTTGTCATGTTTAAGAGGTGCTACACTAGAATACCCCCATCAACACTATAATCAGACATAGATATATTTATATATGTATATATATAAAACCATCGGTTGAAGTAGCAATAGAAGTAGTACTTATAGAATAAGCTGTAGTAAGAACATTATAATCATTACTTTTACAGAGTTAACTTCATCATAATTCTTCTTTAATTGTCATTATTTTTCAGCATTCTGCTTCATCTTTTGGGAGAGTGTGAAAGTCCAGTGGTCAGCCCCCGAGCGAGATCAGACCAGTTCCAGAGTTGAATCAATATGCTTGTGTGTGTGTGTGTGTGTGTGTGTGTGTGTGTGTGCATGTGCGTGGCCAGGTTTATATATCATTGTGAGGACCAAATGTTCCCACAAGGATAGAAAGACAGTATCTACATTATTACCTTGTGGAGACATTTTGCTGGTCCTCAACGGAAAAGTGTGGTTTTTTTGTACAAAAAAAACCTTTCTTCTGAAAAATCAAAAGATTTATTTAGGATACCAGCGTTAAGATTAAGACTGTGGAAGGTGTAGCATTGATGAGCTACAATGACTACAAGACTGTGTGTGTGTATGTGTGTGGTTGACTGTTTTTGCCTGTCTTCCGTGTCTCCATGCAGTTATCTTGTATTTCTTTATTTATTTCTTTATTTCTTTATTATGTCCTCATTACAAACACTCAAATTTCAGTATTTTATGTCTTATGTGGTACTCTCAAGTGTACAACTTCTGTCCCTACAGTTCCAGAGCAGTAAACCATGTAGGACACTTCTGAACTCATTAAGGATACATGGTTGGACTTTAAACTACCTCTGAACTGGGCTGTTTAAATAAATCTAACCTAATGTACAATGAAAAGTGGTCTATTAAGCTTTAATGCAGAAGAAATGTAGAGTAGGAGTAAAGTTACTGGACTTTTAGTCATATGGTTGAGAGTTCCATTGCCAACACTACTAAGACACTGTTGATGACCTCAGCACCACTTGGATTGAACCTTGTGCCATCGTGTCATTTGTAAGTTGGTCTGGATAAGGGCTTTCGCGAATCTCCTCATGCTATCCCATATTTGCAGGCCAATGAACTAACTGCAAAACCTAACTGAAATTTGTCAACAGTTCGACACAAGTGTAATTTGAGTATAGAGTCTTGATGTTCATACCTATATTCTCAGTAGTTTATTTCATAGCAGTTAAACCTGTCAAAATGCGTTTGCATTTATGGTATTCGATCAATTCTATAATGCCGAGAAACGTACAGTACTTGAAATAATCCAGCACATACAACCCAAGCCACTTACAACAGTACTAATATAGTATTTAAAATAGTGCACTAACAGAGCTGTTTTTCTACCGTGGTCAGTGGTATGCTGGTTGGACACAACTCCAGATCATGGCCAAGTTAGTAGGATGCCTATAGAACTGCTCATTAAATAAATAATCTCATTCTCAGCTTCTTCTTCTGGTGAGGGTAGCAACAGGCACTAAAGTCTGCAGTGGCTACGAGGAGAATCAACATCTCCAAGTTAAATTCCATGGAAGAAAAGAGCGAAGTGCCCTGTCCAGGTGAGGGAAGAAAATTTGCTCCCTGTGGATGAGCTCAAGTTTCTTGAGATCTTGTTCACAAATGATGGAGAAAGAGAGTGTGAGATTGACAAACTGACTGGGGCAGAGGCAGCCGTGGTGGTGAAGCAGGAGCTTGGTCCTCTGTAAGAGCTCTCTGTTTACCAATCAATATACACTCATTGACAAAAAAATAACACACCAAAATGGACTTGTTGGGATAGAATTAAACTTTATATGTGTGATTTTAATGATAATATATGTAAATGATTACAATATTAGAGCAAAAATATAAGATTACTGGGGAAAACTGTACAAATGAAAGGAGGCTCTAGGATGACAACAAATTGTGACAGTAAATTTCCTTCTAAGCACCTGAAAATGGTCCGAAACAGGGGTGTGTAGTGAAGGTGCCACCTGTGGTTAAATGGTAGACAACGAAACTGTGGGAGCTGCTCGTACTTCTCAGTATATCAAAACAATCCTGTCTACCGGTGGTCCGTCTGGGCTGTCCGAAACCTGTTGTGATATGTGTGAGCCCTCACGGAACCCACCTCCTAACAGCTAGCTGCCTAGGTGGCCATGCTGCTTCTCTCAGTCCAATGACGTGTCCAAAGTCTGTCAACTGGGCAAAATGTCTTCGAGTGTGTGGTGCAGCCAACAATCTCTCACCAAGAGGTACACTACCCAGAAGTAGCATCTGATAGACTTTTTATACGGCGAGGAAGCACTTTTGCGCCATCTTGAGGAAAGACCCAGTGTATAATGAGACCACAACTGTAATCATTTACATACCTGCCTGCGACATAACTGCATACCGAATTTTGCAGCAATCCGACATTTCTATCTGGGTGTGTTTTTTGTCAATGAGTTATATATGCCTTCGGATCAAGAGAAGCCATTTGAGGTGGCCTGGAAGGCTCCTACTAGTGCTGTCTCTCCTAAAGGGAGATACCAGAGCACACCCTGGATTACATCTCAGCATTGGCTTGGCAAAATCTGGGTTCCCCCAGGAGGAGTCTGTGCTGGGAGTTATTAGAGCAGTCTGGGACGACCATCTCAGCCTGTCACTGCAACCCTTATCAGGATAAACTAAATAATGTTGGTAATAAATAGAAATAAGTGGAATTCTAGTGAGGGCAGCATCATGCTGCAGCGGTTATCTCTGCATTAGGTCAATTGGCGTCTGTAAAGTGCACTATTGTGTGAGTGAGTGTGCCTGTGATCTGCATGTACCATGAGATGGACTGGTGACCTGTCTTGGTTTGGTTCCCACCTTGTGCTGATGGTTCTGCCCGTGTGAGAGAGTGAGTGAGTGGAATTCTAGTGGCTTAAAGAGTACTTGGGATAGTTTCTGTTTACAATGTGGAAAATAACTCTACATGGTGACAATTCATCTGACCCAAAAACAATATATAATGACGCTCACCAAGTTCCCCATTTAAAACTCAGGTTTTCTAGTTCAGGAGGACTTTAAGGACTACTTGTTGTTGCACATTTGAGGGTACATTTATAATGTTTACACTTTGGTGAACGTACATTTACCTGCAGTTTTCTAGCAGGTGTAAAAGCGGGTGTTTATGTATGAAAACCTTTTGTGTAGCTGAGAGGAGGGAAGAAACAAAGAGAAACAGTGAGAAGATGAGTGAGACGTGTTTATGATAGAGGAAATGAAGAGAGGGCATGATGAGGGTTACTAATTGTTCTGCATCGTTCACATTGTACTGCCTTATGAAATGTATCTCTCTCGCTCTCTGTGTGTGTGTGTGTGTATGTGTGTATCTTTGTTTAACTTGGATATCTACAACCTGCTGTTAATGTTTTATCTGACTGTTTAAGGTATGTACATGTATGTATGTATGTGTGTGTGTGTGTGTGTGTGTGTGTGTGTGTGTGTGTGTGTGTGTAAATGTATGTGTGTGTGTGCGTGTTCCAGGAGGTTATGGTTGGTTCAGTAGTAAAAACTGTCTGTAAAACCAAGGTTGTTTTGCTATGTTCTCATGTATATACACACTGGATTGTGCATTTGTGTGTGTGTGTGTGTATGTGGTTGTGTATGTGTAAGGGGTGTGTGTGTGTGTTCTAGGTGGCATTGGCAGCACTGCTCTCTGGCTCGTTCTTGCTTGGGTTCTCCCTCTCCTGCAGGTTCTTCTGGTTGCGGCTCGCCTCACCCAGAACCTGCAGCCTCCGCTCCTGCTGCTCCTCCAACCCCCTCCACAGCTCAGCACGCTCCCGCTCCCTCTTCAGCTCCCTAGCGTAAAAGGATGGGGGCGAGTTGAGAGAAAGTATAGAAGGTCAAACATTTACTTGAAACTGTCAAAGACAGAAATAATACCTCACTAGAAATGGCATGCTGACACATGCAAAAAAAAAAAGCTTCCATATTGAGAAGCGAACTCACTTCTGTTTCTCCACTTTGTAGGACGCAGTAAGGTCATCAAAAAGCTTACTGTTCATCTCCATAAAGGTCTTCAGAACATTGTAGATGAGAGACACGATCGTTCTGACAAAGACAAGAAAACACATGCAATCAATCTTTCTGCAATACACCGCATTCCTTGACCTGCTACTACATCCATCATTACGAAAATCAAGAAGGACCCATGTTGGCAAGCAGGTTTAAAAAATGTTACTAATTCAGGTATTGTAGCTTGGCTACGTTATGGCATGTCTAACTGTCATGAGAAACAGAACTAGAGTTTAGGTACCCCGAGTTACATTTTGTTGATTTTCTGAATGAGAAAACGTTAGCACATCCTCTGCAGGTAGGAAACATGAATACAGTGGTACCTCGGTTCTTGGTGATAATTCGTTCCAGAAGGCTTGTCAAGAACTGAAAACAATGGGTACTGAGCAAATTTTTTCCATAAGGAATAATGTAAATTGAATTAATGCGTTCCAGACCTCCAGAAAATCCACACTGTATAAGGCATGATATGCATTAATGGAGTTGTACTGTACAGCTGCTCAATGATCTATGAAGGGGATATGTTCCAACAAATCCATCACAAGTCACATGTAGCATGAACTGGTGTTTGAGATGATTGATGAGGTGTTTAACGAGTGTTTGGTAGAGGGGTGTATTTATCTGACAGCAGAGCTTATGATTAGTAATGATAAGTAATGTTTAAAATACTTACATTAACACATACATTAACCTACAGTTGACCAAAGTCATTAACACAAAGCTTATTTTATAATAAAATGTTGAAAAATCTCATGTAATTTACTGAGTAATGGATTGAAAGTGAATACTCTATTGGTGAACTCAGGGCGCTAGCAAAGCTGCCAATGCTAACTACAGCCTGGGTTCTGGAGCATTCACAGGCTTCCTTTCCTTTCGGTTGGCTCTTAAAACAAACCAGAAGATTGTACTGTAGATGTAAAAATAAAGAAAAACACAATATACAGCGGAGATCTGCACTGAGTGAGTGCTATTGTGAACCTGAATCACTGTGATCTGAATCGTGAATTGTGAATCATGACTCAAGTTGAAAACGGGTCACGTGGCCCGACTCACACAAGTTTAAGCAAGTGCGCTAAGCACCGAGCAAACAAACGAAAACCAAGACCATTTTTTCTGGTCAAAATGAGTCGAGAACCAAATTAGATGAGTTCCAAGATGGTCAAGAACCGAGGTACAACTGTATAGTCTGTTAAGAAACCACCAACAATTCAGTTTAATTCTGAGATCTTAAAACAGTAGTGGATAATTTTGGTGGTGCAGCAACAATTCATTGAAGCCATGAAGTACCAGTGGAAACAATACAGTTGAACTACTTACAAGCTAGTTAGCTTTTAAAGTAGGGAAGCACATTCTTATGTATCTGCTGGCATGTCATTGGACTTATTATAACAGGTACTCACTGGTTCCAGTGCTCTTTGGAGACTCGGTAAAGAGTACCAAAGACAAGAGGCAGGATGACCTGGCAGTTCTCCTCAATCAGACTCAAGATGTACTCGTTGTTCCAGAAATACAGAGCCCGCTCTGCAACCTGTGCAACACACACACACACACACAGGTAGAGGTTACATTTACACTTATTTAGCAGATGCTCTTATCCAGAGGAATTCCGTCTTCCAAAATACAATTTAAGCAGATGTGGGTTAAATGCCTTGCTCAAGGAGCCAACAGCAGTAGCTCGGCAGTGCCAGGACTTGAACACTAGACTTTCTAGTCAATAGTCCAGTACCTTAACCGCTGCACCACCTCAGTCCAATTAGCACCACCAGGCTGGCATCACAGCTACTATAGTAGCTTATTAAAGACTCCCTGCATACTGCAGCACACAACTGCCATGGAGATGTTAACTGTGGACTGTGAACTGTGGTAGCCTAGCGGTTAAGGTACTGGACTATGGACCAAAAGGTCCAGAGTTCAAATCCCACCTCTGCCAAGCTGCCACTGTTGGGTCCTTGAGCAAGGCCCTTAACCCACAATTGCTTGGATTGTAAGACTGTATCCATTGTAATGCTGTTTCATCTTCTCATAAATGGTCCCACCCTCACTGAATCTCAGCACCTCTTTGTTTTTAGTCACTTAGTAGTCCCAGTTTATGAGCTGCAAGTTCTAATGCATTTTTACCCATTTTTACCTATTTTTGAATATCAGCCGAAATAAGTGGAGATATCAGCCGATGCCGATTATTTCAAAATGGCATTAATTGGCCACAGTCGGCTAATTAATCGGTCTGTCGCTAACAGTCTAAGACACATCCTCCCACTTTGTGTTCTGCACTAATATACGCTGTATAATATACACAAATGAATACAAGAGGGACTAAATACAGACTTCAGACCCCTCTGTTATCCCTGGAGTGATATGTTAGTGAGATCATCACACAAGGTTCAGACCTGGAAGTGGGGGCTGGAGATGCAATTGGCAATTTGCTTGAAAAGAGGCTCCTGCACCCGGATGAACTGAGAAGGCTCGATGACATCCAGTATCTCCTCAATCTCCCCCAGAAACATCACCTGAAAGCAAATGTAGACATGTGGGTGATGTACAAACAACAGCTGAGTAAATTCCAAAGTTTGGGCTGCTATCAGGTTTACATGTGTACAGGTAAGTGCCGTTTAACGACCATCCAATCAACATCCGTTCACTTTAACAACCGAGGTCTTAACAATTAGAACAAATAATGATAATAATAAAAACTTCATAAAAGTTTTAGCTCCGGACATTAAAATAGCCGTGAAAATTAAAAAAGGTTTAGCATGTGTATTTTGGCATAAATATTATTTATGTCATACTTTTTTGTGTGTTATATGTACAGTGGTGCTTGAACATTTGTGAATTCTTTAGAATTTTCTATATTTCTGCATAAATATGACCTAAAACATCATCAGAGTTTCACACAAGTCCTAAAAGTAGATAAAGAGAACCCAGTTAAACAAATGAGACAAAAATATTATACTTGGTCATTTATTTATTGAGGAAAATGATCCAATATTACATATTAGTGAGTGGCAAAAGTATGTGAACCTCTAGGATTAGCAGTTAATTTGAAGGTGAAATTAGTCAGGTGTTTTCAATCAATGGGATGACAATCAGGTGTGAGTGGGCACCCTGTTTTATTTAAAGAACAGGGATCTATCAAAGTCTGTTCTTCACAACACATGTTTGTGGAAGTGTATCATGGCACAAACAAAGGAGATTTCTGAGGAACTCAGAAAAAAAGTTGTTGATGCTCATCAGGCTTGGAAAAGGTTACAAAACCATCTCTAAAGAGTTTGGACTCCACCAATCCACAGTCAGACAGATTGTGTACAAATGGAGGAAATTCAAAACCAGTGTTACCCTCCCCAGGAGTGGGCGACCAACAAAAATCACTCCAAGAGCAAGGTGTGTAATAGTTGGCGAGGTCACAAAGGACCTCAGGGTAACTTCTAAGCAACTGAAAGCCTCTCTCACATTGGCTAATGTTAATGTTCATGAGTCCACCATCAGAAGAACACTGAACAACAATGGTGTGCATGGCAGGGTTGCAAGGAGAAAGCCACAGCTCTCCAAAAAGAACATTGCTGCTCATCTGCAGTTTGCTAAAGATCACGTGGACAAGACAGAAGGCTATTATAAGAATGTTTTGTGGACGGATGACACCAAAATAGAACATTTTGATTTACAAGAGAAGCATTATGTTTGGAGAAAGGAAAACACTGCATTCCATCAGAAGAACCTTATCCCATCTGTGAAACATGGTGGTGGTGGTATCATGGTTTGGGCCTGTTTTGCTGCATCTGGGCCAGGATGGAACAATGAATTCTGAATTATATCATAGAATTCTAAAGGAAAATGTCAGGACATCTGTCCATGAACTGAATCTCAAAAGATGGTGGGTAATGCAGCAAGGCCAATGGCCAAGTCAAAGTCCTGACCTTAATCCAATCCAAATGTTGTGGAAGGACCTGAAGTGAGCAGTTAATGTGAGGAAACCCACCAACACCCCAGAGCTGAAGCTATTCTGTATGGAGGAATGGGCTAAAATTCCTCCAAGCCGGTGTGCAGGACTGATCAACAGCTACAGGAAACGTTTAGCTGCAGTTATTGTTGCACAGGGGGGTCACACCAGATACTGAAAGCAAAGGTTCACATACTTTTGCCACTCACTAATATGTAATATTGGATCATTTTCCCCAATAAATAAATGACCAAGTATAATATTTTTGTCTCATTTGTTTAACTGGTGAAAATCTGATGTTGTTTTAGATCATACATATGTAGAAATATAGAAAATTCACAAACTTTCAAGCACCACTGTACAACTTGACGTACATATACCTAGAAGTGCTGAGCACTGGCCATTTGAATACTGTGACTTCCTAGTAGTAGTGCCACGTTAGATTTACCTACTTAAAGGTTTAAAGTGTTTAGAAGGTGATACTGCGCTGCCTGTTCTGGAATATTTTTCTTGAAGTGGACTCAGTGTGTGCAGGCAGCGAGGTATGTTTATTTATGCTTATATTCCATTGTGCGCATTTATATTTTGCTTCTACAGTGCTTGTACCTGAAGAACCACAGTGTTGTGTATTTCCAGGTGTAGAGTATAACAGTTTATTCTACGGATGCTGTGTATATGGTCACGTTCCACTTGTGTTTTCAGCAGTATCTCTGACACCTTTATGTATCATTTGCATGCAGTTTTCTTGTGAAAATATCCTTTATATTCATATTACAATAGCATAAAAAGATTATGTGACTATGGTAATGTCTGCTCAACGTCCATTTCGATCAGCGACCTGCTTCACAGAACGTAATGTGGTCGTTAAACAGTGTGTACCTGTACATAAGCTGACCCAACAAGAAACACAAAACAAAAGTAAATAAACAACAAAGAGATATGGAGAGATAGTTCTATATGGACAATTCTAATATCTGAGTAACATCGCTGATAAGTACACTTGAGGATAAAACTGATAATGAAAAATATTTTCTGCACACATTGCTTTGTACTATGTGTACATGTGCAGGTGTTTCTTACCTCTTTCTGGGTGCATGTTTTGGGCCAGTATTTCAGAAGCCCTCTGATGATCTAAAATTGAGTAAAGGTACATATCTCAGTACCAATAAGATAGAAAATCCAGAAGCACACACTGCTAAATACTGAATTTTCATGCATTGTTGTGTTTTTGTGACTTACATATTCTGTAACAGTGGCATCCTTCTCCATGAACTGCACAACACAGTAGGCCAGCTACAGAACGGAAATAAAGCGATTAGGGCCGGTGTGTGTGTTTTTATACAATTATGAAAACCAAATGTTCCCATAAGGATAGAAAGATCTGATCTTTGTACCTTGTGGCTACATATTGCTAGTCCTCAAAAGGAAAACTGCTTTTTACAAAAAAAAAACTTTCTTTTGAAAAGCCAAAAATGGCAAAAGGAAACTGAGGTTAAGTTTAAAGATAGGTGTAAGTGTAGCATTAGTCAAGTCAAGTCAAATTTATTTACATAGCACTTTTTAAAATGAACCATTGTGTCAAAAAAGCTTTACAAATATCTAGGCCCACAGCCCTAAATGTCAAGCCTACGATGACAGTGGCAAGGAAAAACTCCCTAAATGTTATAAATAAGAAATCTTGGGAGGACCAAGACTCAAAAAGGGACCCAACCTTGGACAGCCTAGATTTTACATGTAAGTTACCTGGTTAATAAGTTTATAGTAATAGTTTAAACACGCAGAAGCTAAATATTGAAAATGAGAGAACATATTTAAAGACAATATAATCAATAACATAAATTAATATATAGACTATAATAAACTGAAGAGAATACGCTATTATGAAGAGTATAATCAAACAGAATAATATAAGACAATAGTATATATAATAAATATAATAATAAATATACTAACAGAGAATAGGTTATGAATATTATTGATAATGTACACAATGACAAGCCCACAAAACATATGCTTATGAAGACTGTGTGTGTGTGTGTGTGTGTGTGTGTGTGTGTGTGTGTGTGTGTGTGTGTGTGTGTGTGTGTGTGTGAGAGAGAGAGAGAGAGAGAGAGAGAGAGAGAGGTTTCAAATATCCTGTACAATGAGCTTTCATAGTTGCTGAATACAGCAATACTAACCCTGTACACTAATTGATGTAGTGCTTCTAACTCACTGCGTGTCAGGAAGCTCATTAAATGTCTGTGCCTGAAGCAGTCCTATAAGTGGCTTGAATGTTTTAGTTGGGTCTATTTCACTAAAAGATCCCTCTCTAGTTTTGCAGTCAGGCATGTAGTGCTTTTTATCAGGCCCTTGATATTAATTTATTGTTAAGGATTTTCATTATTTTGACCACTTATAAGAAAGAAAGTGAAAAGAACAGCGGCGCATGAACACGCCTCAGAGAGAAATGATTTGAACAGCATTACTTTGAGCACAAAGCCAGTGTTGCTGGGTTTTTGTTATGAATTCTACTCTTCAGGATGTTAAACTACAGGACAGGTTTATAAGGGAAAGCCTGTTGCCACAGTTTGCACTCGCTTTAGCAGCAATTCACTGCCAACTTTGAAAAATATCCTCCAAGCATCTATCAAGGCAGACTACATGGCATTATTCCTTCCAAGCAGACATGTTCTTTTTATCAATTTATTTTCTCGACTTAGCCTCCTTATATCTTGGTCAGGGTCACAGAGAGATATGAAGCCTATGGCAGAATTCACGAGTTCTGGGTGCCAGTCCATCATGCAGGGATTAGAAGGAGTTGCTGTTGCAGCACTGGGAGACTCTCCCCCGATCAGCCTCCTCTCCCTCAGATACAGGCAGTCATGAATGTATCATCTCAACCTACTGACTGTTCTCCAAAGCATAAACGACGGTCTCAGTCTCGACCTCATTTAGACTCAGTCTGGGCCTGGTCTTGGAGTAAGGTGGACTTGGAAATTGTTGTCGAGACAAGCCGAGTCTGAAGTAACGTTGATTACAAACTGGACTTTTTTGCAGGGCAAAAAGAGGGTGCTTTGCTTTGTATTTTGTCTCTGATGCAGTTAAAGCCTGTGTCTGTAGCAATTTGTCCAGTTAGTTACAAAGAGTTGGATGCTTTTATAAGATTACGATAATGAAAAGGAACTGGAAACTCCTACACTGGAGAACACCATGGACAGATTCAAGAAAAATGATGAGAAGAATCCTTTCTGTCTGTAATTGATAAAACCCTTTTTACATTATTAAATTCCGTCAAGGAATTTCATGTAATGCAACCAATCCTCCCTCTTCCATTCATCATTCGATACCCTATACACAAGACAGAGCAGCCATTGTGCATTACAGTTATGCCTTTCTGTCATAGTCAGGCTCTGTGGTTATTAAGACAGCCATCTGGTTGCTATCCCTTGTCTCTGAATCAGACTTCTTGGTCTTACCCCAACTAATTTCCGAGTGAAAGTAGTTCTATTATTATAATATCATGACCATTATGACATTTGTTTTTTTTTGTTTATTTAACATCACATCAGCGTCAATGGCTATTCAAAACAAGGGCAATCTAGTCATATGCATTCAACCCGGGACAATTTAGAGCAACCAATGAATCTAATGCTTGTTTTTGGAATGTGGGAGGAAACAGGAGTACCCAGAATAAACCCACACAAACATGGGAAGGCAGGCAAAGTCCACACAGGTGGTGTCAAGGTTGGGACCAAACCAGGGATCTCTGGAGCTGTGAGGAGAGCCTAGCATTAGGTGCAGCATTAATTAGTTACAGTAATCATTATGTCAGTGGGAAGTCCTCAAAAAGATAGTGAGACAAACATGTGTGTGTGTGTGTGTGTGTGTGTGTGTGTGTGTGTGTGTGTGTGTGTGTGTGTGTGTGTGTGTGTGTGAGAGAGAGAGAGAGAGAGAGAGAGAGAGAGAGAGAGAGAGTGTATGTATGCATTGCATTGCACACTCCCACAGACCAAATGGACCTAACAGATATCATAACCAGTTCAACAGTGGGTTGCAAAATGTGATGGTTCAGTTTGGCATCAAAACATATCACATAATCAAGAGACATCTTAGTGGCACCTGACTTACAAAGCCCATCATTATCACATTTCACTCCCCAGCTCTGGGCTAAATGTCCAGTACAAAGCCACCACTGAAAAAAACAGTCTATAAAGTGAGATTTCCCATTGGTGTAACAAGTCACTGGGTTCACCGCTTGTTACTGTCTCAAATGAGTAAGAGCGTGTCGGTTACACTGTAATAGACTATCAATTTGAGACTGAATGGGGTGACAGAAACATTGGATCTGTCTAGAAACATTGACAAATCACATGGAAATGTGAACAGCAATTCCTACTACCAAGAACGTAGTGTTTTTTAAGAGCCTTAGGCTGTGTTTGTTTATTTATTTGCAAAGTATTGTCAATAGAACATTTTCAGTTAACATCCCAAATTTCATGATTCACTATATACATTTATTCAATCATCATACCCATCAAATCCAATTCAGGGTCACAAGAACCCAGCGTCTAACCGGTGCACAGGCTGCATGGGCTAGACAGAGCACCAATCCATCGTCGGACACATGCAGGCACACTGGGACACTTTAGAGACACCAGTTGATCTAACACATGTCTTTGGAATGTGATAGGAAACCCGAGAATCTGGAAGAAACCCATGCAGACACGAAGAGAAGGTGCAAATTCCACACGCTTTCTTTATGGGTCGCACAGTGGCTCAGCACTTAGCACTGTCACCTGGCAGCTTCAGAGTCCTTGCACAGCCACTGCCTGTGTGGAGACTCCATGTTCTCTCTATGTCTGCATAAGTTTCCTCCAGGTACTCCAGTTTTCTCCTGTATTCCAAAGGCATGAATTAGGTTGATTGGCATCTCCAAAGTGTGGCATCTCCAAGCATGAGTGTGCGTACCTGCCCTGCAATTGACTGGTGCCCTGTCTAGTGATGGTTCCCAGCTTGCACCCTGTGCTGCCAGTTAGGCGGTGGCCCCCATCACAGCCCTGAATTGGATTAAGTAGGTATGGTCAGTGAGTCAGTGAGTCAGTGAATGAGGAGACTTTCTGTTTAGACCTGTTGTCTGGGACTGTGGTAGCCTAGCGGTTAAGGTACTATGGACCAAAAGGTCCAGGGTTCAAATCCCACCTCTGCCAAGCTGCCACTGTTGGGTCCTTGAGCAAGATCCTTAACCCACAATTGCTTGGATTGTAAAATTGTATCAGTTGGAAGTTATTCTGGATAAGGGCGTCTGCTAAATTCTGTAAATGTAAATGTAAATGTCTGCCTGTTGTCTACAGATTAGACATGGCTTGGCTTCTCAAATAAGCAGGGTCTCAATCCTCATGTGCACCACTGAGTGTGTGCACATGCACGTGCGTTCTCTACTTTCTCATAGCACGTTTTGTCTAGCGCTTAAAGTTACAATATTCTTTGAAAAATTGTCTAATAATGAACCATTGGATAAAATGGAACAAAAAAAGTGGGTAGTAATAAGAGGACATTCAGAACACCGTCTACTTTGCTATACTTCACTATAGTGGGTTAGTGGTTGCCATAGTGGATAGGGGGATTAAAATACACTATATATATTATAGCAGGAATAATGTGAGTTTGGCTGTAGTTCCGTAATGTCTATCTAATTAAAACTCTCAGTACAAACCCATGCTGTATTGTGTTGTTTAGATCCCATTTCTCAATGCAAATTGTCATTCAAAACCATCCTGTTTACAACAGGAAATGTGTAGAGCAATGCTTCTTTAATAAGAAACCTCCCAATCACATTCAGCGTCCAATCACATATACACCTTGACATGCTAGTTTAAGTCGTTCTGTGAACTAGCTAGTAACTTAATTTACATTTACAGCATTTAGCAGACGCCCTTATCCAGAGCGACTTACAATTGGTACAGTCTTACAATACAAGCAATTGTGGGTTAAGGGCCTTGCTCAAGGACCCAACAGTGGCAGCTTGGCAGAGGTGGGATTTGAACCCTGGACCTTCTGGTCCATAGTCCAGTACCTTACCCGCTAGGCTACCAAATTAAACAGCAACAACCATCTGACAAAAATGTGCTCCTCACTGCTTGTGAGCACACCATTTTTATTATTTTATGTGCTCTATTTTGAATTAAAGGTTGGTGTTGTTAATACAACCGGAAACATGTTGCACTGTCATATAAAGACAGTTTCTAATTCCCATAAATGTTTGTGAGAGAGAGAGAGAGAGAAAGAGAGAGAGAGGGCACGGGTTAAGGAGAGGCTGAGTCAAATTTGTCAAATGTATTCAGACACCAAAATTGGTATTAATTCTCACCATGGGATGTTTGGATTCATACGTGATGAAGTAGCTAGTACGTTAACAAGTGTTAACATATCATATAGAACAGTCCAGTTTCCTCCCCTTTCCACAAACATGGTAGAAGTTTGAATGCCCATTCTAAATTCCCCTTGGTTTGAATGAATGGGTAAGTGTGATGCTCTGGACACACCAAGACCCAATCAACACAAAGCAGTTTGAAGAAGAATTAACTAATTAACCTAAGTGTACTTATTTTAAATACACCCCCCAAACCCTGCTGTTCCCCCTCAGTCTGAATGCCGGTAGTCTTGACACAAGCCGATATGCTATTACACCTTATACCTATCTGACACCTACCCAGACATGAGAAGACTTAAATATAGATTGAATTGAGGGATATGGTTGCACTAGGCAGAGAAGGACATATGATAGACCTGGCCAACAGGAGGCATTCTATAGGTGGAGCCCAAGCGCCCTTGCAGGGTGTTAGAACTGTAAACATCCAGGAGTGTAAAGACTAAATTATGTATGGAGAGATATCAACAGACAAACGTGACTGAGAGAAAGACTGTGAGGCAGAAACATTTGGAATTATATCCAACATTCACTCACACTTCGGTTCTGAAACCCTACACACACTTAGCAGTGTATTTGTGATGCTAATACGAGGCAAATGAACATGAATGTGCAGCACAAGCACTCATACTGGCAAATACTCTAATTATGTGCAATGCATTTCTCACAGAAAACACTTAAACACATCAAACATAGTCTTTAGCGCCACACAGTGGTAGCTAATGATCTAGCAACCATTTAATTACCAGTGTGTTTTTGAAGTGGATGATGTGACAATGCAACATCATTACACACTTTTGGGGAAACCATTTGTGCCACTTGTTACACATTTCATTCCTTTTTTACTGAAAGAACAAATTATGTTTCCAGATCTGTAGAATATTAGTGAAGACATGCCTTTACTAAATACATTGATTCAGTGTTTACACTACAGTCTGGGAAAAGTGGCATTCAGTCAGGTGTGTCTGTGTTCATGGGTAGTTATAATGAAAGTTATGTGGAACTGCTTTTTCAGGGAAATGAAAAATGATGTTGTTAGCAGATTTGAGTCTGAGTTTGAATGGAACTCAACACAACTAAATTTGTGTTTTCGACATTAATCACAATGTCAAACACAGCACGCTTGCACTACTTGCAGTTCAGCTGGTCAAAGCTGTATGAATACTGTTGCTAGGCAACTGAGTAATGTAAGTTTGATCAGACAGATACATCAATAATTAAATCAAGCAGACTTGACTATAGGCGACTTTGATAAATAAGGGCTGTTATATCTAAAATTAGAGTGTAAATATACTTAGCATTGACCGGTAAATGAATTT
Organism: Ancistrus triradiatus; assembly: GCA_025084515.1. Classification (NCBI taxonomy): domain Eukaryota; kingdom Metazoa; phylum Chordata; class Actinopteri; order Siluriformes; family Loricariidae; genus Ancistrus; species Ancistrus triradiatus. The sequence goes on from JAJAGP010000084.1 coordinate 457,526, forward strand.
GTGTAAGTCCCATGAGAAGTGTAAGCATTGTGTCGTACATCACATGTGGAAATTGCTATTTTTGACAAATATCCACCTCTACTTTGTGTGTGCTTGCTCAAGATTTGTGTGCGTGTCAAGTTTATATATTACTGGGAGAACCAAATGTTCCCACAAGAATAGAAACATTTGAGATTTTACCTTGTAGGAGGGACATTATACTTGTCCCCATTGGGAAAATTTCTTTTTTTTTCAGCATTAATTTGAATATTAAAAAAAGCCTAAAGATTAGCTTTGGATACTGAGGTTAAGGTTAGGATTAGGTTAAGGTGTAATATTAATAAGCTAGAGTAATATTATCTCAGTAGAAAGACTTCACAATGTTAGAAAGACAACCCTGTGTGGAGTGTGTATGTGTGTGGTGTGGGGCATGTTTATATTACATAATGAGGACCAAATATCCCCATAAGGATAGAAAGACCTGACATTTTTCACTTAGTGGGGACATTATGCTGGTCCTAATGGGAACTGCTTTTCCTTTACAGAAACTGCAACTTTCTTTCTCAGAAGCCAAGCATTTGCTTTAGGTTACTGAGATTGTTTGTGTTTGTTTATTCATATATTTAACGCCGCTATCAGCATCAGTGGCCATGTTCAGCGACACACACAAGGTTACATCCATACACAAGGTTATCTCAAGACAAGTCACTCATACACTCAAGTCAATGCCAATTTAGTGTAGACCTAACATGCATGTCTTTGGACTGTGGGAGGAAACTGGAGTACCAGGAGTAAGCCCACACAGACACGGGGAGGACATGCAGACTCCACACAGAAAGGACACAGGGGATTGAACCCACGACCTTCTTGCTGCGAGGCGGCGATGCTAACCACCGAGCCGCCCGGTCACTGAGGTTAAGGTTAGGGTTAGGTGTAGGTGTAGTATTAATTGGCTACAGTAATCATTATGTCAGTGGGAAGTCCCCACAAATACAGTGCGACAGATCCCTATAATGATAGGAAAACCTGGAATTTTGACTAGTGAGAAATGTTTTCCTGGTCTTTGCTTCCTTACCTGATTTTTTTGTTTGTTTGTTTTTTTACAAAAATGGCAACTTTTATTTGAAAACCAAAAGGCTTGCTTTAGGTTATTGAGGTTGAGGTTAAGGTGAGAAGGTAGGTGTGGGTGTGGCATTAATTAGCTGCAGAAATCTTTCATTGTCACTCTTGTCAATGGAAAGTCCTCACAAGTATAGTAAGACGTGTGTTTGTTTGTGTATGTGTGTGTGTGTATGACTTGTCTTGCTATACCTGTAAGGACCAATTGTCCCTATAATGATAGGAAAACCTGTAATTTTGATTAGTGAGGACCCCATTTCTGGTCCTCGATTCCTTACCTGCTTTTTTTTTCTTTTTACAAAAATGTTATTTGTAAAACTAAAAGAGTCAAAAAACTATAGGTTTAGCTTTAGGTTACTGAGGTTTAGGGGTAGGTGTAGGTGTAGCATTAACTAACTACTGTAGCCCTCACAAGGATAGCAAGACATTGTGTGTGTGTGTGTGTGTGCGTGCATGCATGCGTTCTAACCTGCGCATGAAAGATGGAGAGCGATTTGGCAGTGTGCAAGGGGATCAGGACCCTCACCAGGAACTGCTTGTGTTCTGACTTCAGCGGCAGAGCAAAACCATTAATGATGCTGAGAACGAGGAGTAAGGAGCAGAGAAGAGGACACGGGAGGAGACAGGAAGAGTGAGAAGAGGAGGAGATATGCGATGCAGAGGGAGATAACGTGGAGGAAGAGATGCAGTGACAGGAGAACAGATATAGCAGAGCGTTATAGAGAGACGACAGCAGACAAAGGTGAGTGGGAGGCAGAGGGAAGAGAGTACACCGGATTAGTATCAGTAGACCTGATAATTCTCTGTACACACATATCTGCCACGCTTCTGTTTAATAGCTAAGCCTCTGCACCCCCGCACATGTTTGTCATCCCTCTTACATACAAACACTCATACATACACCCTCATCTGATCCAGTTTGACTTCTTTTCAATTCTCATTTGACTTCTCCATCTGGCAATATATGTCTGTCATTTGATATTTCATCCTTCTTTCATCTCTCTCTCTCTCTTTCTGCCACAGGCTCCTTTGCCTCTTGTTTACCTCATCTTCATTTGGCGTCTTAAGTCCCTTGTGCTCTTCCAGCTCTTCCTGTCATTCATATTCTTCCTCTCACTCCTCCCACTTACTCCCTCTCTCTCTCACTCCTACCTCTCATTTCAAATGCTCACTGTTCCTTTGAGGGAGATAACAAATGGGAAATGACAGAAAGGCCTTTGTCAATCTTCATGTATTTTCATACATCTTCCTCTCTCTCTTCCTCGCGCTCTCTTTCTGTTGCTCGGTTGTCAGAGAAAATGTGTGGGTGGAGGCAAAAATACCACAGGCATCAACCTCGATGTATCCCTGGTCCCTCTCTGACTCATCCCCCTAGCTCTCCTTCTCACGCTCTGTCAAAGATATACCTTGTTTATGTTTCCGAATCTTAGAAATAAGCCACATCCTGCACCATATGAATCAAGTAGAATGATATGTTGCATCCAGAGCATGACCATATTCAGCACTGTTCAAATGTCTTAGGCCACCATTAGATTATATACACCATTGTTTTATCAATGGTACAATGACCATATACTGTATAATTGTTTCTCAGTTTCTTTATTAGAACTCGTCTAGAAAATACAAGAAATTCGTATACAGTCTATATATAGGCTACAGTGTGCACAAACACACATTCAACTTTGTTCCAACATATCTTTAACAAAATCAATAGTTTTAGACCGCTGTTCAATAATGGCTGCACTAGCATGATGTAATCTGACACTGACTCACTCCAGCAAGTACGCAAGACTCAATCTGAAAGTTTTCTTAAATGCCGTACCAACGGTCATTATTACTTTCCTTTTGCGAATATTCATGTTGAACTCAGAATCATCTCCAAGCAAAAAAAAGACAATGCTGGAAGTCAATAAGAACGTTGCTGTTTCCTAAAGTTGTTTATCTGGGCCAGAAGACATGCCCGAACGTGCCAGTGACACCCAAAAAGCACTTGTGACATAATTTATCGGTAGAAAGCTTCATCTGGAAACTTCCCCATACATAGTGGTGCTTGAAAGTTTGTGAATTTTCTATATGTCTATAATTTTCTATATATTTTTTCTATAAATATGACCTAAAACGTCATCAGATTTTCACACAAGTTCTAAAAGTAGATAAAGAGAACCCAGTTAAACAAATGAGACAAAAATATTATACTTGGTCATTTATTTATTGAGGAAAATGATCCAATATTACATATTAGTGAGAGGCAAAAATACATGAACCTTTGCTTTCAGTATCTGGTGTGACCCCCCCTGTGCAGCAATAACTTCAACTAAACATTTCCTGTAGCTGTTGATCAGTCCTGCACACCGGCTTGGAGGAATTTTAGCCCATTCCTCCGTACAGAACAGCTTCAGCTCTGGGATGTTGTGTGGGTTTCCTCACATTAGCTGCTCGCTTCAGGTGCTTCCACAACATTTCGATTGGATTAAGGTCAGGACTTTGACTTGGCCATTCCAAAAACATTAACTTATTCTTCTTTAACCATTCTTTGGTAGAACGACTTGTGTGCTTAGGGTCGTTGTCTTGCTGCATGACCCACCTTCTCTTGAGATTCAGTTCATGGACAGATGTCCTGATATTTTCCTTTAGAATTCTCTGATATAATTCAGAATTCATTGTTCCATCAATGATGGCAAGCCGTCCTGGCCCAGATGCAGCAAAACAGGCCCAAACCATGATACTACCACCACCATGTTTCACAGATGGGATAAGGTTCTTATGTTGGAATGCAGTGTTGTCCTTTCTCCAAACATAACACTGTTCTTTTAAACAAAAAAGTTCTATGTTGGTCTCATCCGTCCACAAAACATACTTCCAATAGCCTTCTGGCTTGTCCACGTGATCTTTAGCAAACTGCAGACGAGCAGCAATGTTCTTTTTGGAGAGCAGTGGCTTTCTTCTTCCAACCCTGCCATGCACACCATTGTTGTTCAGTGTTCTTCTGATGGTGGACTCATGAACATTAACATTAGCCAATGTGAGAGAGGCCTTCAGTTGCTTAGAAGTTACCCTGGGGTCCTTTGTGACCTCGCCAACTATTACACACCTTTCTCTTGGAGTGATCTTTGTTGGTCGACCACTCCTGGGGAGGGTAACAATGGTCTTGAAGTTCCTCCATTTGTACACAATCTGTCTGACTGTGGATTGGTGGAGTCCAAACTCTTTATAGATGGCTTTGTAACCTTTTCCAGCCTGATGAGCATCAGCAACTCTTTTCCTGAGTTCCTCATGCCATATTACACTTCCACAAACATGTGTTGTGAAGAGCAGACTTTGATAGATCCCTGATCTTTAAATAAAACAGGGGGCCCACTCACACCTGATTGTCATCCCACTGATTGAAAACACCTGACTCTAATTTCACTTTCAAATTAATTGCTAATCCTAGAGGTTGACATACTTTTGCCACTCACTAATATGTAATATTGGATCATTTTCCTCAATAAACAAATGACCAAGTATAATATTTTTGCCTCATTTGTTTAACTGGGCTCTTTTTATCTACCTTAAGGACTTGTGTGAAAATATGATGATGTTTTAGGTCATATTTATGCAGAAATATAGAAAATTCTAAAAGGTCCACAAACTTTCAAGCACGACTGTTTATGGTCATTATCTAACAACAAATCTAACGATGTCCCAAGACTTTTGCATAGTATTGTACAGTACTATCTCTCAGTAAGATAAGAAGAACAAACAGTAAAGTGCTAAGAGGTCCAGCGAAGGCAGCACTAATGTTTGAACCCCTGCTAAGAGTCTGACTCATGCCACTCTAAGCAGCACTCAAGCAATTACGAGCATCCTTGGATATCAGTTACTGCCACGATTCAAAGATGCATAAAATTATGTTTTATTCCCATGTGATAGTGATACTGTAATTTTATAAGATGCCCTATTTAGTCCCATCAGCTAAATTACTGAATGACTAGCAAGTGTCCTCTTCAGGGGGAATCAGTTATGTAAGTCATCCTGAGGTTACAATCATTTGTAAACACCACTGAGGTTTGACTAATTTCTGGTTATGACATACAGTCATAAATGAGCAAGCAAACAATCGAGCACAAATGTGGTAATATATGCACTCCAGCATGAAATCATACCTGCCGAGGATCTCCAGCAGCTCCGCCACTCCATTGAAGTGCTCAGTTTCATAAATGAACCTGAATGGTTGACATATATTACAGATAACATTAGTAGTAGAATTTTGTTGTTTATTTACCTGTAAATAATGTGAAGCATAAAACAAGCGGTTAAACAAGCTTATATGATGATCACTGCTTTTAATGATATGTATATGGCATTATCATTAAAGTCACCCTGAACTCTGAGTTTAAAATGAGTGGGAACTGACTACATGTAAATCAGGAAAAACTAAAGGGAGCAGAAAATCTTGCTGTGAAATACCCTCAGCGCCTACTTTATTAGGTACACCTTGCTAGTACGCCTTCAGAACTGCCTTAATTCTTTTTGGTACAGATTCAACAAGGTACTGGAAACTTTTCTCAGAGATTCTGGTCTATATTGACATGATAGCATCACACAGGTGCTGCAGATTTGTTGGCTGCATATCCATGATGTGAGTCTCCCGTTCCACCACATCCCAATGGTGCTCTATTGGATTGAGAGCTGGTGACTGTACAGGCCCTTTGAGTACAGTGAAATTCGCTGTCATGTTCAAGAAACCAGTTTGAGATGATTTGAGCTTTGTTACATGGCCTAGCTGATAGAAGTGGCACCCGGTGTGGTCTTCTGCTGCTGTAGCTCATCTCCTTCAAGGTTGCTTCAATGTGCTGTGCATTCAGAGACGCTCTTGTGCATATCATGGTTCTAACAAGTGCTTATTTAAGTTCATGTTAAATAACTTAGTAACTTAATAACTTAATAACAGTCTGGCCATTCTCCTCTGACCTCTGGCATCATCAAGGCATTTTCATCTAGAGAGCTGCCACTGACGAAATAGTTTCTCTTTGTTTGAAAATCCCAGTAGATGAGCAGTTTCTGAAATACTCAGACCAGCCCATCCAGTACCAACATCCATTCCACATTCAAAGTCACTTAATCACCTTTCCGATTGTATATAATTTTACATTTACATTTACAGTATTTAGCAGACGCCCTTATCCAGAGCGACTTACAAATGATACAGCCTTACAATCCAAGCAATTGTGGGTTAACGGCCTTGCTCAAGGACCCAACAGTGGCAGCTTGGCAGAGGTGGAATTTGAAACCTGGACCTTCTGGTCCACAGTCCAGTACCTTTAACCACTAGGCTACCACAAACCAAGTCCCACGATTGTGATGCTTGGTTTGAACTTCAGCAGGTTGTCCCTAAATGCATTGAGTTGCTGCCATGTGATTGGCGAGATATTTGCATCAACAAGCAGTTGAACAGGTGTACCTAATGAATGCAGTAAGTGGAAGTATTAATAGCTGATAACACTCAAATTTTTGTGTAATTGTGACATCAAGAAATCTTGATGCATGCTCAATGATCCAGGTAAGAAAATCCAAGTTGAATCTGTTCATCTGGACATAGATTTTGTTGGAGAAACGTTTCGTCACTCATCTAAGTGACTTCTTCAGTCTCAGCTAGTTGGAAAACTTCCCCAATCTTATATACAGCACCTTTGCATAACGACTGGTACCAGCACCACTGCATAACAATGGGACCAGGCTGATCAGTTTAATATGCAGATTGACATATCCATTAACGACAATGGCCATGTGTGCCATTCACACGTTATGACTCTTCCTTAGAGACACTAACACTTATGAGCCCCTGAAACGAGATCCTGGTAGTGGGTACAAGAAGAAGGTGATAAGATTTGTCTGAAGCTTTTAGAAAACAGGACAAAAGCTATTGACCCGGCCTCTGTACCACAGATTATACCCAGGGGAGCTACACCCAGTCCCTGTATGGTTTACCTAAGATACATAAACAGGAGGATGTGCCATTGTGGCCCATGTGTGTATGATACAACTCAGTGACCTACAACATCGCCAAGTTTCTGGCATCGATCCTCAACCCGTTTGTGTAGGCAGCACGGATCATCAGATCATCCAGACACCATGGATTTCGTGGGATAAGGTGAGGGAGATGTCATTATGGAGACGGAGGGAAACAATGGTCCTCGTTTGGATGTCACATCTCCTCTTCACGTGCATTCCAGCTGGCTGAGGCAGTAGAGGTAGTCCAGGTGAAACTACAGGATGACCCCCCACTCTTCAGCAAATAGGGACCACCCTTAACTCGGACCAGGTTGTGTTTGCTTCTAGAGAGCTGTGTCTTCAATCCACCTATTTCACATACAGAGAGCATAGTAAGTATAGGCAGAAACATGGGTGCGCCATGGCTCCCCAGTTTCACCTATCGTGGAAAGAAGAAAGAGTCGAAGAAGTCGAAAAAGAAGGCACTAATATCCTATTCAGAAAAACCACCCAGGCCATTGGTTGGTTCAGATATGTGGATGACACCTGGGTTAAAATTAAATCTCAGGAATTGCCACATTTCACCGACCACATCCAACTCAGTGGACAGACACATTAAGTTCACCAGGGTGGATGTGAAGAACGGCAGGTTAGCATTCTTGGATTGTGAGGTTGTGATTGGAGATGGGGGACGATTGAAAGTCGATGTTTTACCGTACGCCAACACATACGGATCAGTACTTAAGGTTTGACTCTCATCATCCACTGGAGCAACAAACTAGGAGTCATCAGGACACTGTAACTAAGAGACCGAGCAGACAGCGTCCCCACTGACAACAGCGGATCCCAAGGGGATGAGAGAAAACTAACATTAAGGCAGGGCCCTGGGCAAATGTGGTTATCCGAACTGGGCCTTTGTCAAAGCTGGGTAAGAAAACGCCCAAACATTGCTCCAGCAGATCGACGAGAGAGAACAACAAACCCCAGTCTAAGCGTAAACCAGTGGTGATTTCCCTATGTGTCAGGAACATTGGAACAATTGAGACGCATCTTTGCCAAACACTGCGTCTCAGTGGCTTTCAAACCCAAAAAACACACGCTACGCCAGAAAACTGGTCCATACCAAAGGATCGGGTCCCCCAGCACAAACAGAGTAATGTAGTGTACGCTGTGAAGTGCCAGGAGGATTGGACAGGAATCGTACATCGGGGAAACCAAACAGCCACTGGCTACCTCATCGGCTACCTCAATCAGGTCAGGACTCTGTGGTTTACACCCACCTACAGGCCAGTGGACCACTCTTTCAAGGATGAATGACGTGCAGATCCCTTGAATAGGGAGGAACGATGGTTTGAACACGGACGGATGTAAAAGAAGCCATTTTTGTAAAAAGGGAACGTCATCCTTGAACCGAGGAGGGGGGGCCTCAGAGTACACCTCTCACTCACCATCTTACAACACACCCTCGCCATCGCAACCCTTCCCCAATCCTGTGTGAATGGCACACGTGGCCATTGTCGTTAATGGCTATGTCAATCTGCATATTAAACTGATCACCGGTCCCATTGTTATGTAATGGTGCTGGTACCAGTCGTTATGCAAAGGTGCTGTATATAAGATTGGGGAAGTTTTCCAACTGCTGAGACTGAAGAAGTCACTTAGATGAGTGACGAAACGTTTCTCCGACAAAATCTATGTCCAGATGAACAGATTCAACTTCTTGGATGACATCAAGAAGTTTATTTAATATGGATAAATAAATATTCTTTAAAGGAATGACTATACCATGCATACTGGATCTTATCATAAGTTCAGACTTACAATAAGGAAAAAGACTTTGGCTTTCTAACCTGAGGAAGATGTTGTTGATCTGTTTGCGGATGTATGCTCTTAGACCAAGCAGTTTGCCATAAACACGATGCAGGATGGTCTTCAGATATTCCCTCTCTCTGGGGTCTTCGCTATCAAACAGCTCCAGCAACTTGAGAAATAATGAGATATCCACACAAGTCATCTCACATATTTACAAACCCCCAGTAATTAATACAGTTGCTATTGACTGAAGTAAAATAACCTCACTGCTTTCAAAACAAGTATGTGTACAACAGAATGCTTGTATATGTGAAAATGAGAGTAATGATCACTACAGAAACCATTCACTAGCCACACGCATGCTAGGTATGCATAAACACACTGTACCTGCAAGACAAATTTCTGATCCACATAACGTTTGGCCATAGAGGGCTGGAAATCTGGACTCTCTAGGAAGCGTAAAAAGAACTCGTAGACCAACTAGAGGGAGAGAGATATTTGGGATGAGAAAGGATTTCATGCAGCTACAAGACTATACTGTAACAGTGAAAGAGTGTGTGTCCGTATGTTACTCCTGAAAAACCTGTGACTTTAATCAAGCATGATTCCTCAGTGTCAATAGTCTTTTTTCCTGTATCATACTGTAAATAATCATTTAAGAGTGGAACAACCTTCTGCATTTTTCATCGGTCAAAGTAGTTGGTACAAATGATGGTACTGGATTAATAACAGCTCTGTGATGCAACTCAGGAATTTACACCTAGCTTATAATATTTACACTCCCTAATATACAGTAGATATAGATAGTAATACAGATAGGAATGTAGAAATTAGAGATTATTTAAGAAGATCAGCACTGAAGATATTCCTTATCCTATTCATATCTGCCAGGTCAACTCTTTCATAAGTACATTTCAGAACTTTCCTATATGAAACCTATCTATGTCAGCATGATGGGCACTGGGAACAGCCCGGTAACTGTATCATCCTACATGGCTCCCTTCTGACACTTTTCCCTTGTAATTAAGCAGCCTGCTGTGCGTTCCCTATATAAACCCTCCTTCCTGTTCACTTCCTTTTCAGCTCTCGTCTTGTCAACTTGGTCAGTGTATTTCTGGCTCCTGTTCCTCCTGTTGCTTCTGTCACTCCTGGTGCTCTTGTAATGGTTTGTCTGTTCCTGTCCCTGTTTTATGTACTGTTCCCTGTCTTGTGTATTCCTTGTTAAGTGTTCGCGGTAGCTGTTTAGTAAGCAAGTCAAATTTATTTATATAGCACTTTATAACAACCGAAGTTGACCCAAAGTGTTGTACATAAAATCAAGACAACATAAATACCAATTCATAACAATAAACAAATAATAACATGAAGAACACACACTATATCAACACCAGCCCACAATAAGACACAATAGCTCAATACCTAAAATAACCACGGTCTGGTCCTATTCAAATGCTAATTCATAGAAATATGTTTTGAAACCTGTCTTGAAGGTTGCAAGAAATGGTGCTTGATCAATATATATAGTGGTAGGCTATTCCAGATCCCCTTTAAGTTTAAGGCTTGCCCTAGGAACCGTCAGCAAATTCTGCGACGATGATCTCAGCAATCACCGAGCCACGGAAGATGAAAGCAAGCTGGCAATATACAAGGGGGCTAACTCATCAAGTGCTTTATACACAAACAAAAGTGCCCTAAACTTAATTCTAAACCCCACCGGGAACCAGTACAAAGAAGTGAGAACAGGCATAGTATGTTCTCTCTTTTTAATGCCCGTCAATAATCTGGCAGCTGCATTCGGAACTAAGTGCAGCCATTGTAAAAGAGACTGGTTGATCCCAACATACAACGAATTACAGTAGTCCAATCTAAAGGAAACAAACTCATGAATCACCTTCTCCAGGTCTGAGAAATAAGGAACAGGATTAAGCTTGGTGATATTTTTCAGTTGACAGAAACCACTAACCACAACCGTATTTATTTGTTGTTCAAACTTCAGAATCAGAATCAAAGATCACCCCAAGATTTCTCACTGAGGACCTAATATGGGGAACAGCTGATTAAGATTATGGCGAGGAACCAAACAAAATGATCTCAGACCTTTCTTCATTTAACTCCAGAAAATTAATTGACACCCACTTTTTAATGTCTTTTACTAAGAGACGTCAAACACCTGTTTACATTTACAGCATTTAGCAGACGCCCTTATCCAGAGCGGCTTACAACTGATATAACCTTACAGTCCAAGCAATTGTGGGTTAAGGGTCTTGCTCAAGGACCCAACAGTGGCAGCTTGGCAGAGGTGGGATTTGAACCCTGGAACTTCTGGTTCAGAGTACAGTACCTTAACCACTAGGCTACAGCATTTAGCAGACACCCTTATCCAGAGCGGCTTACAACTGATATAACCTTACAGTCCAAGCAATTGTGGGTTAAGGGTCTTGCTCAAGGACCCAACAGTGGCAGCTTGGCAGAGGTGGGATTTGAACCCTGAACCTTCCAGTACCTTAACCGCTAGTCTACCACCTGTTTTCATGTTTGTTAGTATTTGCTGTAGTGTTTCATATACCTCTGTATTGTCATTAGCCTATTAGCATTCTGTCTGTTTGTATTCTTAGCTCCCCTTAACCTATGTTTGTATTAGCGTAGAGTCATCCTCTCTGTTTATATTAGCCTTTGTGTTTGTGTTAGCCTAGCCACCTAGTTTCTTTCTTTACACCTTGTGCCTCATTGTGTCTGCATCTTGTAATCACCAGATCTGTTTGTAGTAGAGCTCTTAGATTTATGTCTGTCTCGGTCTTCCTTCCCTGTACCAAGTGTGACAATCAAGTGTAGTGCAAATAGGGCTAATAATTGTTTTCAGGCTTCCAGGATTTCTAGTAATTCTACTGGTGTTAAGTGGTAAAGTTATTTTAAGTTTATATCAAGGTATATGATCAAGTATATAATCAAGGATTAGAACACAAATCCACACACCCTGACTTATTACTAGACAATACAAGCATGTGTGTGCACCTGTAGATGTGGCCAAGAGGCCTCCAGTGTGGGTTCATCCTCCTCAGGGTCAAACTCAGGGTTCTCACTGGGTGGGAGAGTACGGAAGATGTTCACTGAGATCTAGAAGCAAAGCAAAAGAAAACAAACAAACTGTACTAAATTTACATACTCGCAACACCCCGTACAACATCTATGCTCTAAAGCACATGTAAATTAACACAGCATATGAACTCAACACTTCACTGTGTTTTTCCATTTGTAAGTTGTAAGATGGGGTGTTCATCGTAGGTTGAATTTATCGTAAACCGAGGAGTTCAATGAATACTATATATATATATCATAGCATAGCCTGTATTAAATGTGCTTACAACACGACCATGACCATGGCTTTTCCTCACTACATATCCCAGCGCTCATCACTTCTGTCACGTGACTCCCTATATCACACACTGCTGAGGGCTGGAGAGACTTGTAGTGAGCAGGGTACCCTAAACATGCTTAAAACACTTATATTAAACTACAGTTGGGCAAAATCATTAACATAATGCTTGTTTTATAATCAAGTATTTAATAACGCTTATAAATTACTGAGTAATGTATTGAAAGTGAAAAACAAAAAACGATTATTGCGTGACCATGACTTTTCCTCACGCACTGTCACGCACTGCCGACTTCCTCATTAGTGTACGAGACAGTATCGTGCTGTGTATCTCTTGCCGGGGAAAATTCGAAATATCAAAATTCACAGTAAACTTTCTGCTGATTGTGTATTTATGCTTATTATCGGATCCCCATTGTAAATTCGAAATACCGCCTTATCGAGTACCTGTAACGTTTAGTTTATCCCTCATTTAGTCTAATTTCCCTTGTCTCGTTTTTACTAATGTGTCCCTCTTACCATCTTGATGGCCTCAGGATAGAGTGGTTCGATGAGGATGCCGCGGCTGGTGGCCACGCTCTCCACAAGCTCATTTAGTGCCGCACGCTTGATCTCTTTCCCCTTCAGGTCTGCCACGCAGTCCAGAAAGTCAAAAAGCACACAACACTGCTGCAGCTTCTTACAAAACAGATCATGGAGCTCTGCCACTGGGGCATCTAAAAAAGAGAGAGATAAGAGAGAAAGATTAAGCGATACTGATTATATAACTATTATGAGGAAAAAAGCAAAAGGAGGCTCGAAGAGATCTGAAGCAGAACATACACTTGTGACTAGACACATGTTGGTAAAGACTACTGAGGCATAAAAACAATGGTAGGTACTGTCTCAGCAGTATTTCTAGAGATTTAATATATCACCATAATATCATTGGTCAATTGGGAATAGTCCACCAAGGGAAAATATCAAGCTAACAACAGTCCTGTATTCAGAAATAGTCCAGTGATAAACAGCTAGAAGACAAGTGAAAACAATGGGGGATCTACCAACCAACCAGTGTACACTGTCTTTAAACATTCCCACAACAGTGCTGTACTATGCTCATACCAGGGATCGGACTTGTTTTGTCCAACACATCCCACACATGTTCTGAGATTGAGATCTGGGGAATTTGAAGACCAACTCAACACCGTAAACTCTTTGTCATGCTTCCTCAAACCATTCCTGAACTTGTTTTTGAGTGTGGCAGGAAGAATCCTTATGGAATACCATTGGCATGAAGAGGTGTACTTGATCTGCAACAACATTTATGTAAATGGCATGTAGCAAAGTAACATCCACATAAATACCAGGACCTAAGGCTTCCCATCACAGCATTGTCCAGAGTATCACACTGTCAGTGCTATACACTTCACCGGTCAGTAGATTTAATATTATGGCTGATCAATGTACTGTATATAGTAGCTGGAACTGATAAAAGATCATCTTAGTGTATTTCAGTGAATTACTCTGGAAAATACAGTACTGTGCAAAAGTCTTAGGCCACCATTAAATTAGACATAGCGTTGTTTTAGCAATTGTATAATGACCATATATAAATATTTCTCTGTTTCTTAGACGGAATACAACCAGAAAATGCACTAGATGTGCATGCAGTATTAAAAAACTGATAACAAAATCAGAAAATCAGCATCTATAGGCTACAGTGGCAAATATTTAGTGTGACCTCCACTTAGTCTTGAGCAATAGCAGCATCTGTCAGCTTCATCGGGATGCCAAATGGACCCTTCTACATTCCAAAGAACCTTGATCAGGAATGGTCTTCTTGGAAGACTACCAGCCAAGTAACCTGTTTTTGGAACAGGATGAAAAGACTAAGATATGCTAACGCTCACAAAGACTGGAATGAAGATCGGTGGAAAAGACTATTACTAGAGTGATTAATTTAGACTTTTAAATTTTGGGTCCAATTGGCAGTGTTATATATGGTCATTATACCACTGCTAAACGACGAATCTAATGGCGGCCTAATATAATTGTAAATACCTGTAATCATTTTGATTTTTTTCAATGTTTTAACCCCACTTTTCCCAGAAGGTTACATTCATAGTCCATAACCATATTTACAGTCTCTCCAACCATAATCTTAGCATCTACACTCATGGTCTATAATCCCGATATTTACTATAACAGTCCAACAGTGGCACTCCATGTCCTTAACCACCCAACATTGATCTGTAACCCCAGTATTCAACTCCTACAGTTAGTCTCACATTCTACAATCTACACTCACAGTCCAAAAGCCCATTTATTCTAACAGTCCATAACCCAATAATATGCACTCAGTCCCTAAACCCCAACGTCCACACTAAACAGAGGTTCCTCATCACAGCACCAAAAGAGCTTAATGACCAGTGTTGGCCTAAACACATCACATGCCGTATAGATTCCTCATCAGAGGATATATGCTCAGACTTTAAGAGTAAGCCGAACATTTGTAAAGTGAGCCGGACTGAGATGGCTGGGTCTTAACAGGATTATGATATGCTTTCATTTTAAGACATTCTTAGTCCCAGTTTCACTGAATCCTTAGTGCCTAGGGCCCACGACTTACGATCCAATTCTGTGATAAACCCCCATTCCCAATTCAGCTCACTGCAGATTGTTAATTCTGCCTGTCAGGGGAGAGAGAGCGACAAAACATCATCTGGTGATTTTAACTACCTTTTCATGTGCCAGTTTGGCTCCCTCTTGCTTACTCTTGCTCTCTTTCATCAATTGTCCCTCTTTCTCTCACTTTCCCTGCATGGGCCCAGCATGTCAAATACCCATATAATTATTCTTCATTTTAAAAAAGGGATTAAACTTATCGTTGGGTCAGAGACTACAGAGAGAGGAGAGGAAGATATGAAAACTGAAGAAAGATAAAAATCTGAGAGAGAAAAATCTGAAAGCAAGACACTGCTACAGACGTGAACAGAAGAGCTGAACCCTCTAGAGAAAAATATGTAAGCGGAGATGGGCAGGGAAAGAAGGGATTAGAAAAGACTTCTTTACATTAGCCAAAAATAACAACTGTAAAATGAATCACACAGAAACCAAAAAGCACTGAATGATTTAGGCTTGTTGTGAGGATAATCTAACTGGTGAACAGAGTACGTTCACACAGCCACAATAACTGAATGTTCATCATTCAAAAGGAACACATATCCTAAAGGTAAAGCCGTCACTCAGAAAAGCTAGCCATCACTGAATTAAAGACTCACTACTATCCTCAGCTCAACACCGGGGATAAATATTAGCCAACCAATGAGCAAGGCAAGAAAGAACAGAGGCAGCAAGAGAGCAAGCACTGAGTAAGAAATGAATGAAAAGGCAGTGCAAGAGAAAGTGGGGTGGAGAGAGCAACAGGGATGATGTCATCCCTTCACCAGACCTCTCTCTTCTGCCTCTTCCTCGCCCCACCCTCTCTCCATCACTCCCTCTAGGTACCTCTCTCTCTTTTCGCAGAGAGACTCTCTCGTTAAATAACAGTTACAGTGTTTGGGTGGCTGCAGAATTACTGCTCTATTTTCAGGGCTGCCAAAACCGCCTCATCGCTTAATTGTAGAAACAGCAGCACTGCAGGAGAACTGCTAAAATGGAACGGCTCTCTTACAGGACATTCAGCCACAGCAGTCAAACTATGCGTACTACAATTATTTCTATAGTCCATTAGAATGAATTAAAGAAGGTCGGGGTTAACATTTTATTTAAAACGCTGAAAACTCAGTGTCAAGCTGAACATACAAAGAATTTCTGATTTGCTGTATCGCATAGGAATCTGGAGAAACGTTTAAACAGGTTTATTGATTTTATTCACAGTAAATTAAATATTCGGCTTTAGCTTTTAGCAAATCTAAGTCCTGGGCCATGTCATTTAATTCTGGCTGTGTTGATGAGTATAACCAGTCATAAAGGTTCAGTAGCTGGATCAGTGT
This sequence comes from Ancistrus triradiatus, assembly GCA_025084515.1. Taxonomy (NCBI): domain Eukaryota; kingdom Metazoa; phylum Chordata; class Actinopteri; order Siluriformes; family Loricariidae; genus Ancistrus; species Ancistrus triradiatus. Next base: position 473,759 of record JAJAGP010000084.1, read on the forward strand.
TGTTTTCCATATCTGGTTCATGCATTGTGGCATCTTCATGTCTCATCTAGGCTCCGTGTCTCTGGTGGCTTCAGTACTGGCAAACTGTCATCATGTGGCACTGATATCAAGAGTGAAGATAGATTGGGGTGTTCACTATATTTTTTGTTATCAGTAGAGAAGCCAGATGCGTTGGTCAGATACAAGTAACGGTCTGTCACATGATCCTTCTGTTGTCCCCATAACATTGGGACTGCAAATGACACTGACTTCCGAGTACCAAGTTTCAGCCAAGTTCTCCAGGTGACTGCACATGTTGCACAACAAATAAGATGAACCCAGGGTTTTTCTTGGTCACCAGTTGTATATCCAAAAGATATCTCAGATGCTTTCTTAATACGTTTAGTCATGGTGCATCTCAACCGTAAACTTAAGTGTGTACTCGGCACAGATGTAGCAATAGGCATCGTAGCTGTTGTGACATAACGAGACATTTCTGCTGTATTATATCTTCCTGAAATGAGGAACGCTGTTACCTATAGAACATGTGCCCAAACAACATCAGTAAATGTGAGCAGCGTTTATAGCCTGTCTGCAGACATCAAACCTGTCTAAACATGCCCAGGCATGCCAAAAACAGCTTTTGTGTAGCCCGGGCATGCTTGGACTGACCAACACAGCTAGCTTTGGAAGCAGTATACAGTGGAACATCGAAATTCGAACTTAATTGGTTCCAGAAGGCCATTCGAACTGCGATTTGTTTGAAGTCTGAATCAGATTTCCCCATAAGAAATAATGTAAATAGGATTAATTCTTTCCCGACCCCCAAATGATTGTTTTTTATGCTTATATTTGTATGTCATTAAAAATTAAAAGAATGAATAAAGCAACGGAATGTAATAAAATAATAATAATCAATAAATACATGAAATAACTGAAATATAAAAACATGAAATAAGTCAAAATAAGTGAAATATTATAGCCACTGAGATGAAACCAGTTTCTTTCAATCTTATCATTGGGACATTGTACAATAATATAATATACTGTGGGACTGTGGTAGCCTAGCGGTTAAGATACTTGACTCTGAACCAGAAGGTCCAGGGTTCAAATCCCACCTCTGCCAAGCTGCCACTGTTGGGTCCTTGAGAAAGACCCTTAACCCACAATTGCTGGGATTGTAAGACTGTATCAGTTGTAAGTCGCTCTGGATGAGGGCATCTGCTAAATGCTGTAAATGTATTGCCTTTGATTGCACCATAGTTCCTCTTCTTCTTTTGGGTTTTATGGCGATTGGCATACTGTATCGGTGCATTATCGCCACCGTCTGGACTGGATTACGTGCACTGCCTTTGGAAGATTTAACCATTGAGTGTTTTATTTAGGGTGCCCATGGTGAAGTTGGAATTTTTGTTCGAATTTGGGGGTAAAAAACACAAATGGATTGTTTGCATTTTTTTTTTTTTTTATAATCTTTTGATCATTTTTATAATCTCACAAGCCTACAAAAATACAATAGGAAAAATGTATGTAATTTTTCTGATCAAGAGTCCAAAATCTATAAAATAAACCAAATCGTGTTCAAAAAGCAAACTCTTTGCTGTCCAGTGTAAGGCAAACACTCAAAAATGGCATCCAGTCAGGCCTTTCAAAGAAGGGAATATAAAAAGTTCTGCAGTTCAAATTTACCATGTTTTGGAAAATGCTTTATAGTAACAGAAGCCCTGTTTTCATTATTTTCTATTGGGACATTGCTAACTGTTTCCCCTATAATCAAACTCCATCTATTTTCAGTTATGTCAGCATGTCATAACGCCACAGGAAGCTTTCTGTTTGCTGTCTAACTGTGGGTTTTACGGACTGAACGTGACTTCGACTCTCTAATGAGCAGGGGCACTTTCATCATGTGTACCACTTGTACAACCATTTTCTGATCATATTATAATGAATTTGTATTGTGGGTACACTAACAAAGTGAAAGCAAATCATTACATTTATAGCATTTATCCAGAGCAACTTACAGTTGATACAGTCTTAAAATCCAAGCGTTTGTGGGTTAAAGGCTTTGCTCGAGGACCCAACAGTGGCATCTTGGCAGAGGACCTTTTGGTCTATAGTTTAGTACCTTAACCGCTAGGCTACCACTGTCCCACAGGTCTACAGGTCCACAAATCATACCAGTACAAATTATTTAAAAAATGGGGCTGGCCTTCACGAGTGTACATTTTAGCCATCTATTCTATTCTTCTATTGAACCCTTACTTCAAAATTTCTATTTTTTTTTATTCCTGCAGCTACAAGCTCTGGCATTAAAACTGACACATTCAAATATGCACTCTATACTAAGTTCAGAGGGTGCTTTAAGGTTCTATGCATTTGAGGATCTAACAGTACTGAAGAACTGTATTCCTGAAATGGTGCATTTTGCCATTAAATCTATTGTACTATACAATGTAAAGTAAGTGCCAGAGTGGTGCCCTATTAAAAACTATGACTGCCATCCAACAGTGTGGAACTGAATGTATGTTCAAGCCAAAAAATACTTCAAATAATAAAATGTCTATGGAACCAAATGGCTATGGCTGGCCTGGCCCTTGCTGTATTTTACTGAGTGTAGTAATACTGCTGGGTTTGTTAGTAGGTCAATTATTTATACATTAAAATACCAATTAGTGAAATCTTGTACTGGAAATTGCTGACTATAATACGGGGACAAATGAACAACTACATAAAATGACTTTTTCTCCTCACATCCTCACTCTCTTTTTCTCTTTCTTTCTCTCTTGCCAAATTTATTGATCCGAGGAGGCCAGCAAAAGAGAAAACCTTCTGTCTGCCTGTAACCCCACACCACTCCGTCCAGCTGGGTCTGTATGATCACGAAAGACCAGATATGCACAAGTAGCTGAGCAGTATGCACCAACATACATTACTCAAGCACTCCAGAGCTCTGAAACTGCTACGACTATTCACTTAATACACAAATAGAAAAACACAAATCAAAAACTAAACAAGAACATGCGAGACTTGTAATTTATATTCCATTCCAGTTCCGTTCACTTCAAAGACCAAATATTAAAACCAAATTCTCTCTAAATCTGATACGGCTCCACTGTGAAGTCAGGACTGAAGTGTGACTTATTGTGAAAGAGCTCAGCTTTAGGCTAAGAAAGCTATTTACAGAAATACACTCACTCACAAGGATCTGCTAAAGCCAAGTCACTGCTGGAGCAGGAATTATACCAAACGTACCCATAATGCACAGCGCCTAATTTAATGAAATCCCCATTAACAGGATGTATCAAGGTTCTTAGGCTGTTTTTAGATAATTGCCCCTATTAATCCCACGATTTACTAGGTTATTGATCAATTTGTTGACTGATCACTGATTTAAACCATCTAGATACAAAAATGCAAGTGTTGTGCATTTACACACACACACACACACACACACACACACACACACGAGTAATGTCATATCCAGAAACATTACAGACATATACATTCACAAACATATTCTTCCACTGGGGTCTAAAGACCTACCTCTTCAGGCTATACCTAAGTAACACTTTATACAGATATTAGTGATAATGATGCGACCAAATCTAATAACATCTAATAAATGACTGAATAACTGAAAACTAGTATGAGTGAACCCTTGCAACACCTGCTGACAGAAAAGAGAACTGCAGCCTTGAAGACAGGTAGCCTAGTGGTAGCCTAGCCTGTGGTAGCCTAGTGGGTAAGATACTGGTCTATGGACCACAAGGTCCAGGGGTCAAATCCCACCTCTGCCAAGCTGCCACTGTTGGCTCCTTGAGCAAGGCCCTTAACCCACAATTGCTTGGATTGTAAGACTGTACCAATTGTAAGTTGCTCTGGATAAGGGTGTCTGCTAAATGCTGTAAATGTAAAACAACAACATTCCTTTCATGTTTGTTATGGATACAAAGATAAGAATTACTGCACTGTACTAAATGTTTTCATATTGTGTTTTATTTAATATTACTGTTTACAATAAACACTATGTGCAAAGTACCTAAACTACTGTGTGACTATTTGGTAATATCCAGTCAAGTCCATTTCGGTGAATGTCCTGCTTCACAGGTCCTAATGCAGACTTTAAATGTGGAGCACACCAGTATATATATTTATCTCCACCTTTTTTATAAACTGTTCTCTGTAGTACTTTGAAAGTAATATGTCAATAATAATAAGTCATACAGTATAAATAAAATGTGACCAAATCTCTCTAAACACAATTTCACATTAAAATCATTATGTGAATGTTGTGATAGTTTTAGAAATACTTAACTGTTTTATTACAGAAACTACAATGAGCTGTTCTGGTTACACTTCCCAAAATGGTACTGCATGGTCATTCTGTAGTGATGAGAAAACAGTGCAATTTCTCTTGTATGAAAACCTCTCTTAGTAATTTACCAACACATCCAGATTTTCTAGTTTTTTTCTTCTGTTAACCAAAGTGGTGTTGAATCATCTTAGGTGAGTCAGTAGTTTGGTGTTGCTTTTTCCACTATGGCGACCTTTTCCAACTGGATACAGTAAAACCATCAGACATTAGTCAACAAGCCAACTTATTTTTCCTTGGAAAAGTCTTGGAATGATGTAAAAAGTAGTAAGCTGATTAACCTCTTCATCTCTAGAGTAGAGCCTTTCTGACAATGCACTGAGCAGCTTAGTATTTTGTCCTGTTGAATTGATCACTGGATATTGTATTAATTATGTCCAGGTTAGTAAGCCAAATAAAAAACTCCTGAGGAATCCTTGTCTAATGTAAACAAATCTATGAGCAGGAAAAATAGCACCAAGGGAGAAGATTTAAATGTAATGTTGACGCAGGGGAAGATACATGAGCAAGACAACAGAATTTACCTTTTGTTCCGATATGCATGTCTGACTTCATGTGACTAAAGGAAAATTTTAATGCTCAGTGGTTTCTCTATCATAGCTCAGGAGATATAATGGTGATTCTCATGTATACATTTTTACCTAAAATTCCTTGGAATCCTACAAATTCAGTTTATTAACATCAACAGGTGCTCCCCGATTTACCCATTGTAAACTGAATGTATCGTAAACCGAGGAATTTAATATATACGGTACATATCAGAGTTTAGCCTATGTTATACATGCTTAAAACACTTAGATTAACCGACATTTGGGCAAAATCATTAACAAAAACATCCTATTTTACAATAAAGTGTTGAATACCTCAAGTAGTTTATTGAATACAGCATTTAGCAGACGCCCTTACCCAGAGCGACTTACAATTGGTACAGTCTTACAATCCAAGCAATTGTGGGTTAAGGGTCTTGCTCAAGGACCCAACAGTGGCAGCTTGGCACAGGTGGGATTTGAACCCTGGACCTTCTGGTCCATAGTGGCTACCACAGTCCTGAATAGTGTATTGAAAGTGAAAACCAAAAACAAAATGCTTAGTCCATTGGCGACTCCTGCCTGATGGCCAGCATATGCGAAGAGTATTGTACTGCATATCGTACATTCAAAATTCAGAATGCGGGTTCCGCTAAATGTGTAGTTATGTGTGTTATTGGATCTCCATTGTAAAGTCGATAAATCGATCCATTGTAAAATGGGGAGCACCTGTACTTGCAATGGGACATGCAGATTCAGTTTAAATCTGTACAAAATACCATGACCTTATGCTACCTCAAATATGAGGAAAATACATCAGTAGATACACAGAGGAATTTACTAGTGATGCACGATATATCGGTGGCTGATATATTATTTGCCGATATATGGATTTTTTCCAATTATCGGCATCGGTCCGATATTAGAATTTTATCCGATATTATAAGCAATATTTATTATATATTCACATAGGAATATTTCTTTGTTTTTTCTTCTTGCTGTTACTCATTAAGTTAAATATCTGATGTTACATTATTTCTTTTTGGCTTCGCAATCTTAAGCTCTCTTATACATGCAATTGTTCTTGTTGCTGCCTGTATCAATTCAAGAATAAAAAAAGATTCTTACCTTTTTAAATGAAGGTTAGAAAATAAAATGTAATGAAACAGTTTCTCCTTTGAGTGAACTGCAACTTACAGTAATTGTCATGTCTGATTTAACTGTTTTATTGCTTATTATTATTTTATTGCTAAAATGAATTAAGGATCTAGTTTTTAACAACAATTCATTTATCGATTATAATATAATATAATATAAATGTTTTAAATGCGGAAAGGTTAAATTATTGGTTTTAATATCGGTAACGACCACAAAAATGTGATAAACATCGGTTATTGTATCGGGCCAAGAAATTCAATATCGGTGCATCCCTAGAATTTACATATATTTTCAAATACTTTTGGGATTCTGATAACCAGTGTTGGCAGTACGCTCACTTGAATGAGGCTTGTAGATAGATTGTAGAGAGAGACTGTAAGACATAAGACTAGTCAGCTTGATTATTATTTGTAATAATTGTAACAGTAGTAGTATGTATTACAATAATAAGTTTATATAGTCAAGTTTTTTCAACCCACACCTAGGGTTATAGTTTTCATTTTTGTATGAAATATAGACAGCATTTGATATAAACACCATTTTTAATTTGAAAAAGTGTTTATGTCTTGAATAGTTTACACATTTATGCTCCTTTTGACATCAATGCTTCTGTTCGTTCCATTTATTTTTCTTCTTGTACTTTTAATTGAATTTAGCTGAGCATACTGTACAATTATTCCTACATACGTTGACCTGACCAAATATATTTTAAATCATTAATATTGTATTTAGTAATGATGATGCAAATCAGCAGCTAATGTAAGCATTTACTTTCCCTTTTACCTAAACTTATTTAGCTGGTTTGGAGTGTATTTGAATATTAATTCTCCAACAGCTTGAAAAGTCATAACTGCTGTGTACTACAAGCTTTCATGCTTTGTCAGATACCTGCTGTCAATGTTACAGATCACAAGCACTTCACAGAGCTACTAAAGTACTACAGGCTACAGGGACAGGCTTGCTGAATCATATTTCTATCAAAGTTACACTATGGTGTGTTGCTGGATGGAGCTTGACTCTTGTTTCTTTTATGGCTCTGGCATTATAAAGCATTTTCCTATATTAAAGAAATGAAATGAGATGGGGCTTCTCCAACCTCCACCACTTTTTAATAGACTCAGTAGACTTTATTGCAACCACACGCCAGTTGGAGCAATGATCTCACACACTGGGGAAGAAGCATGAATAACGATATAGATGACCAACTGCACTGCATATTGCAACACATGAAGCAGAAGCAGCTGGTAATTCAAGTCTAACATACAACATACATACTAACATACAATTGTGAAAAAGGGCAGTTTTTGACAATAAATAAGTAAACTAAAAATATATATGTACACACATATATTCATTCAATTTCAAAGACCTAGCCAGCACACACACACACATACACACACAGAGGGACATTTAGAGAAACCAGCTGACCTAAAGCATGCTTTTTTAATATGGGAGGTAACCAGAGTATGTGGAGGAAACCCCTGCAAACATGGGGAGAACATGCAATCCCCAAACTGAAAAAGTTAAGGCAGGCAATAGAAAAGGGGGTCTCTGGAGCTGTGAGGTGACAGTGCTAACCACTGCACAAAAATATAATTTTTAAAAACGAATGATTTGGTACCTCGGGCTTCCTCAGAGAAGAACTCCACTGTGTTTATTGTATTTTTTCTTTATTTTTACATCTACAGTGCTGTATTCTTAGTGCAAAAGTCTCTATGGGTCCTAAAAAGGTTCATTTATAAGAGACAATTGAATGATCCAGAACACAGGCTGCAGTTAGCTTAGCAGCTCTGATAGTACCATGAGTTCACCAAGTGTTTTGGTTTTACTTTTCAATCAATTACACACCAAATTACATGAGTGTATTACATGATTTGTCAACACTTTAGTATAAAATAAGACTTGTGTTAATGATTTTGGCCAACTGTAGGTTAATGTCAGTGTTTTAAACATTAAATAACATTAAAAATCAGGGAGCACCTGTACAATACATCTCCATTAATGCATATAAAGCCTTATATAGTGTGCTTTTTCTGGGGGACTGGAACAGACTAATTCAATTTACATTATTCCTTAGGGAAATTTTCTCGGTACTCATCATTTTCGATTCTTGACAAGCCTTCTGGAACAAATTAAAGACGAGAACCGAGGTATCACTGTACATTTCTTATTATTCTTAGTGTAACACTTTATAGAAGCTCTATAGACACATCATCACAAGGTCCACTTTTGCTCATATTTCTACATAATTTTGGATTTCTGTTGGTTTGTGGTTCACTGGAAATTTTTCTTGTTCTCTAAAAACACTGCTATATCAGGTAGTGAAAGTGACTCTTGCTGCCTTTAAGACAATCCAGTCCAATATGAAATGTCCTTGCACATGATTCCAATTATGAAAGTTTTGGGTTAAAGTGGTAAAGTCCAGTAGTGTGACTATTTGAAAGCAGTATTTTAATAGACAGTGGTATTATGTTTCATGTTTACATTGAGTTGCTGTAAAATTCCAAAGATTGGTCATAGGGCAGATCATTTCCAAATAAAACTGGAAAAAATTGGCCAGTAATATCAGTGTGCCCTCATTAAAAAATGATAAAAACTCTTAAGAATTAACATACATACATAACATGCACACATTCAGCAGCACAAAGGCAGTCTGGGAAATAGTTAGTAATGCATTGTGGTGTCCATAATAAAACATTCCAGAATAAGTATTTTCGCTGAACACTAGATAATCTAACTACATGGATGTTTCCAGTGAGTAAGTAACGAAGTACAAGTATGTACCCTCAGTGTCATGGATTTGTACCTCTTGCACTCAATAAAAGATATCCTGTTTCAAAAATTGAGTTAGAATGTACTTTTTAAAGAAACACTGTTACTTTTTTACTTTAAGTACATTTAGTAGCATGTACTTTTATACTTCTGCTTTTTTATACTAAAATATATAAGCCATAATTCAACTTCTACATGAGTATTTTTAACAGATTAGTAGTATTTTTACTTAAATAAACAACTTCGGTATTCCTCAGGTTCTTCTATTTATATCAGCCAATCATTAGCATGCCACTTATTGTGGAAACTGATTTAGAGCGAGTCTGATCATGGAGTGATGAACCCTGGGAAATGTAGTGAGGAAAAGCCGCAGTTGTGTACAGTAGAAGCATGTGTAAGGAATGATTAAACTCGTTGGTTTACGATAAATTCAACTTACCATCATAAATCAGGGAGTACATTCATTTTTCAAACATTCTGTGTATAACTTATGTATACATCAGTCAGCCTTAACATTAAAACCACCAACAGGTGAAGTGAATAACCCTTGAGTGTGATACTCTGGTCAATGTTCTGCTGGGAAACATTGGGTCCTGGCATTCATGTGGATGTTCATTTGACATGTACCACCTATCTGAACATTGTTGCAGATCAGGAACACCCCTTCATGACCAAGTACACCCCATCATGGCAGTTGTATTCCCTAAGGGCGGTGTCCTGTCAGCAGGATAATGCTCTCTGGTTTGAGGAACATGACAAAGAGCAAAAGGTGTTCACTTTGGTCTCCAAATTCCTCAGATTTCAATCTGATCAAGCATCTATGGGATGTGCTGAACAAACAAGTCCAATAAATGGATTTATGCAAGTCCAATGTACAGGATTTAAAGGATCTGCTGCTAACGTCTTGGTGCCAGATAACAAAGGACAACTTCCAAGGTCTTGGGGTGTCCATGCCTCCACGGGTCAAAGCCTTGACATCATAAAGGGGTTCTACACAATATTAGGTAGTTGCTGTTCATGTTTTGGCTGATCATTGTGTTTCTGAACTTACAATGTTCTTACATTTTAAAAATCCTGTGTATTATTTCTCATCAACATAAATCATAACATGTATGCACACTCACTTGATCACACAGTGTAGAGACACTAATTGGCTTAACGCATGCCTTTGGACTGTGAGAGAAATCAGGTGTACCCATAGGAAATCCACACAGGCATGGGAAGAAAATGCAAACTCCACCAGGTGACGGCTGGGCCAGGAGTCAAACCCGGGCCACTGGAGTTTGGACCATAGATGCACGTACAATATTAAGAAGCATTACACAAATGGAAAGCATGAAGGTTAAAGGCATTGTTGGTCAGATCTAATTAAAGTAAAGAACTGCTCCCATCTCAAGTATCATTGTGTACACTTGGCAGCAGGCAGTAAAGAAGGAAAGAGGCTCAGTCTGAACCCCTTAAGTCACATATAATTGCAGCACTCATGCCTTTTACATGTAGACATGTACTACCAAATCCCAGCACTACATATCTAAGACAAGTGCCATACAAACCCAAACAGGATCACACGGAGCTGAAGTGTGAATCACGAGTGTACTGCAGGTGTCTAAAAAAAAAAGGACAAGACTTGACTCATGTGTGTGTGATCGGTAGGGAAAAGGGAAACATCTTTCTTAGCATCAGAAATAAACTGAAGTTTAAATACATCTGGCCATGATTTGTTGAATCATCCAGAAATAATATCCGGAGGAAAGGGATGCTATCTCCTGTTTTATAACACTTCCATCAAACTGCATCCAAGGCAAGGTTGCTTCGCAGCTTGAGTTGTCAAGGTGACAAAGACGACTAAAAGGACTGGTGGGTTTTGTGGGTTTTATTCTGAGACTCAGTGATTTGGTACTTCTTGCCCATTCCATAAATTCCCCTCTCATGCAAACAAACCCAGTGATACAGTGTCAAAATGATTGAGGTAAAATGGCAGTCTCTTGATATGACTTTGTTTGGAAGAAAAACAGCAATGGACATAAAAAATAGTGAGCAGGTGAAATTTGAGAAGACAAATACATTTAGTCAACACCCTTGTCCAAAGCTGCCTACAACTGATACAATTCAAGCAATTGTAGGTTAGGTTCCTTGCTCAAGGACCCAGCAGCAGTAGCTTGGCAAAGGTGAGATTTTAACCTGTAACCTTCTGGTTCATTGGCCAGTACCTTAACCACTAAGCCACCACTAACTAACAAATGCAGTTCAATGCAATCGAAGTCATTTTAACTAGTACATATCAGCCCATCATCAGGAGCAATCTCCAGCTTAAATGTTTCACAATGCCTGATATTATATGTGCATAAATGGATAGCTGAGTGATGTTACATTGCTGAAAGCAATTGATTTCCTTACTTGGGTTCTGTAACTTAATGCTGGCTCATATTCCTGAGAACATCTAGGAAAATATGGACTCACATGCACTTTACACCACAAGCCAGGCGTTGAGTCCATTTCATAGCCTAGTTCCATACAGCAGGGCTGGCCAATGGTTGTTTTTTGGTATTTCCCATGTTTTTTGAGTCTGGTGTAATTGAACAGGGAAGCCACCAAAGCACACCATGCCCCTACAGAACCGAAGCTGAGCAGCTCTGCATTAAAGAACACTTAATGGACTGAAGAACATATGGGTCCTTCTGGCAGAGACCATCTAACACATACTACGGGCTACACAGAGTGTCCCTGGGGGCTGTGGCCTACCTTTGAGCAGAGGCAGTGGTGTGAGCTCCACCTGCGAGCTCTGGTAACGGAACTGCGACGAGCTGTGTGACCTCCTCTGGCGAGCTCTGCGCATGGAGCGCCTTGGAAACCCATCCATCTTCTCAGCACTGGGCACCGAGAAGGCCGCCGTGGGTGAGGACGGGCTCGACGGGGGCAGCTTGGTGGGCTGATCCATGGTCCAGCCTTAGAGCCTGATGCCCGTAAGGAGGGGGCAGTGGAGGAAACGAGAAAGGACCAGTCCTAGAAGCCTTGTCCTGGCTGCTGAGGGGGAAAATGGCTTTCTGTGCAACGAGGTTAAAAACGCCTGCAAGGATGGCGTGAAATGGAAAGCAAGCAGGTCCGGAGAGGATTCGAACGGATTGATCGATGCTCGATTTATCAGTGCTGCTTCTAATAAGCCCGAAAAGACGGGATCGGCCTTGAAAAGAAGCACATCTCCGAGACAATGAGCGATGAGAAATCTATAGAGGCTACTTATAGAAAGACGGGGGTGTACACAGAGCGCGCGCTACTATAATGCGCTGCCGTATTGGCGTCATTGGTAAGTCATCAACCTAAATAAGGGCTTTATTTAAATATTTACAGGCTCGAGAGATTAGAAATGGTCGCAGGACGCCGTTTTATAAGGATGAATCAGTGTCGTCCCATGTTGGAGGTCTGAGGAATCCGCTCAGATGGCTGGTCCATACAGAATGAATTGCATCAGTTATTGATAGGATTAGGCATGCGCCTCGGTACCGATCCCGTGTCCTGATCCCGTGTGTGCTGTCGATTCGCTGTTACAGCCCTAAAGACGGTCCGAGTCGGTGATTTGATGCTTTCAGCTCTGCGATCGAGTCGGAGAAACAGAGAATCCGCGCTGCAGGGCGGAGAATGGCGCCTTCACACCCGCCGACATGTGTGCATCAGCAACGGCAACAGCGCCGTCCTTACCGCTCCTCCTTTCACGGGATTACAAAAAAAAATCCAAGACAGATGTAGGTAGAAGCTCGGTCTTATTAAGCTCCGCTCTCCTGATCTCGATTTCCCTCCTGGCCGCGGGTTATCCTTCTCTTCCACCCCGTGGCCGCCGCTGAAGCGTCGCTCAGGTGCTGCTGCAAGAAGATGTAGCCTAAGCTAACACACTGCGGATGACGCGCGCCTCCTGCTCTTGCTAAATTATTTATTTATTTCTATATTTATTTATTTACCCATGCGCTTGCGCTCTGGACGTTCTGCAAGACGTTCTGATTTTTTTGTTGTCGTTCATGCTCCTCTCATCCGAATCCACTTTTCCACCATCCCTGCAGTTTTTTTTTCCTGTTATTATTAGCCTGTAAGTCAACGATGCTCAGTCTGGAATTATCGTCTTCACTCTAAACCATCTTCCTCCAACCTCTCTCTCTCTCTCTCTCTCCCTCCCCCCCCCCCCCCCCCCCACTCATTATATCATTATATCCGCGTTATTTTGGAGACATATTGCCATTGTTCATATACCCTATTGCTCCCTCACGTCTCACAGTGGACAGTAGAATTGTTAATGTCCCTATGTTCAAGCACATCCAGCCTCAGCTGCCTCATCATAACAACCTTCAAATCATCAACAAATCAGAATGAACAATGAACAGACGCGCCTTAAATCATTCCATCATGTATACTTTCAAATATATTACATACACATATAGGTGTATATGCACTGATTTAATGTTTGAATTCCATGCTTCATTTCATTCAATCAGCTCTAGAATCCTTTCCTGACATTCTTTGCAAATACGATAAAAATGTAAAAGAGCCATTGTGATTCAGTTAGGATAATCTCAGGCTAGAATATAAGATGACCCTCAACTTTAAATAAATGTCTTGAATAAAATGAACAAAAGCCATGTCACTAGAAAGTAAAAAAAATTCCTATGTAGTTAACTGAAGCATGTTGCTCTCTATTTCTAAGTTCTATTAAGTTAGATGACACAAAGACCAAATGCCCTTAGTCCTAATCAACATTTGGAAGATATAGGGAAGATTGGGAAGATATAGAACATTGGGAAGATTTAGAATAAATGACAGGAATTTACATCGCCAATAAGTGAGTTTACATGCACTAATGCATCCGATAACTGCAGAAAATCCAATTTTGTTACATGCACTTGGGTAGTCAGATAATGGGAATGCTGCAGGTTTACATGACTCGGGCAGTAATCGAATTTCTACTTTGCAACCAACCAATAACCTAGAACGTTCCGTCAACCAAGTTTTTGCTAATTTTTAAAATGTACTATGAAAAACCTGAATGGAAAAAGTCCAAAATCCAAAAAAAAACCACCCAAAGAGTTTTCTGCTAGGACGAGTTGGAAGAGTTAGAATGTTGCTAATGCAATAAAAGATGATGCAAAAGCTTTTTTCGGATAAACAATGACGCATCAAGCTGTAAGTCACATGATTCTGTTCCATCTGATCAGACCGAAAACAAAACTAAATCAGTATTGCTACATTTAGATATGATTTAATAGTCGACCCGACTGAATGTGAATGTGACAATTATAATGAACCTGATTAAGCAGATTAAAAAATGAATGAATGAATGAATGAATGAAGTGGGATGCGTCAAAGACAACTGTGTCATGCACGCTGCCAGGCAAACCAACGCAGACACACAAAACACATCTCAGTCCTCATCAGGTGGGCCTGGCATCCCTGAACTTCAAAGAACGCAGCCAAAAAAGACTGTAAATGGTTGTAAAGATTATGCCGCTAAAAGCAAATAAGTTCCTCCATATTTACTTGTTTCAATGCCATCCTTAATTGTGGAAGCCTATGGAAACACAACTTAATTTGCATTATTTTGGTAGCTGTTTCGCAGCTACTGCGTTTAATTCCAGGGTTGCCAGATCCCGCAAGAGAAACAAGCAACCAGGTCTATGGAAACAAGCCAAAAGAAGTGAAGTCTTTTAGAATGCACAGACTGAAAAAAACCGATTATAATCAGAATACGAATACACAAGCACTGATATCTGATTACTCAGCTAAAACCCAGCTCTATTTATCAAATTTCTTAACCTGATTTCTAGACCTTAATCCAATCTGAGAAATCGGCATATGCTGTTTACATGACCACGTAAATAACCAGATAACTGCAGAAATCCGATTACGATCTGCTCAGTAAGTGCATGTAAAAGCCCTTATCCAGAGCAACATACAGCTGATACAGTCTTACAGTCCAAGCTTGTGGATTAAAGGCCTTACTCAAAGACCCAAGAGTGGCACTGGTGAGCTTTGAACTCTAGCCCTTCTAGTCCATAGCCAATACCTTGAAAATGCCCATATCAGCTGACATGGGCAATAATTGTAAACAATCAGAGCTGTAAATAGCATGCCTAAAAGAGGACAAGTCCATTTAGCCCCCTGGAGATCCATACATGTATCCAAGGATCACATCATATTTCGGCATCTCAAAGTCTCCAAATTAGAAACCACCTCCATGCCAACAAACTATTTGGAAGATCTACGAGTAGAAAAGCAACTGTTTTATTTAACCAAATAAATGGTCAAATGTAAGCACCTTGAGTTTAGAACTTTGACCAGAAGTGCTTTGACAATAAACACTCCAGCTCGGTTTGGCTTGAAAAGGAGGTTGCACAGAAGTAACTAATTTATGGTAGAGAATGTGTGACACTGTGAGTCTGTTTTACATTCAAACATCCTGCTGACCTTGTTAGGATACATAGCATCATGGGCTCACTGACATACCAGGAGACTGTAAATGAAAATCTGGAAGTTAGGACATTGTAAACCCCATTAAAAAGCTGTGGGGTGAAGTAAAGAGTCCACAAGAGAGAATGTAGGACCCTGGACAATCTGAAGAGATTCTGGAATGAGGAGTGCCTCCGATTTTTTGTTCTGTATTCTCCAATGTCATCAAACGTTACAGAAAAAGACTGTTATGTTCACAGAGGGAGGCTGCACAAATGACTAACGGTGCCAAAAATTGTGTCATTTGGTTTTTTTGAAAACAACAATTTCTCTCGGTGTAAAAGTACGCTAATATTTTCATAACATTTTACCCATCTTAGCCAAACACAACAATAATTCTGGAGCTGACATCATATGTATTATAGTCTATATTACTCAGATTCCTTTATTATACAGATTAGCAGCAAGAAGTCTGTAAAGTATCCAAAAAAATAGTAACAATTTCTATTTTTCATCTGATTAGAATAATCTCTAATAAAAGGAATATTCCAGCATTTTCTCTAACCTAAACTATGTCTACAGCTCTAGTGTACTAATAACAATTTATACATATTTCTTCTTACTTAACTCACTCATAATGGAAAAGGTGACCCAACAGCTTTACAAAATATTTTGTCAGTACAAGCAAAGACAAAACAACTGTTCTTGGTATTCATTCATCCGCTACAGCTGCAGTGCATGGAGATTTAGGTCTGAAAAATGATGGAATGTTGCTTTACTTCACTGGAGACTTTCCATCTAAAACATTTACATCTAAAACTGTGGAAGCATTAAAGGACAGTCCATATTTTAATATAAAAATAAAGTCGCTTTTCTATAATAATTTAATACAATTACATAATGCTGAATATCTGTTAGCTAGCACCCAAAAGAACATTTGAAGATTAAAGCCAAGTAGTTACTTTTTATAGCAACTTTGCTTTTGTCAAACATTTACTTCTTACTTTAATGTCCACTGGCACTTTTCAAAATGGTTGCATCTTATATGTCCACTGGGTCCCATGGAAGCCACTCAGTTCTGTCCAAGAGTTCAGACAGGGAGAAGTCCTGTGTCTCCACTGTATCTTGTGTTGTCAGGAACAAGAGTTCGTCATTAGGGATTGAGTTATAGTTTTGTTCCTGGTTTGAGGTAGGCATGTTTGGTAAAGATACCGTGACAGGCATTGAAGGTCCAGGCAAAGACAGTAGTGTACAGTGGGCTTCGTGTTGCTGTAGAGCTGTAGTGTAACGCTGCACTTCTTTCTTCAGTTCAGCTATCTCTTTCACAATAGCGGAATTGGATCTTTCCAGGGCCTGCATCTCCTTTGTGGGAGAAATTGAGAGAATGTCAATCCTACATGAAAACCGAGCCATTAAATACGTTACACTGCTGTACAAAATTACACTAATGCGCTAAAGTTATGCAGACAACCCTAGCAGATTTAGCCTCACAAATGCTCTTGTAGCTAAAAGGAAGTGAAAACCCTACCTAAAAGTGTGAAGGCTGTTATAGCAAGCTAAAGGGGCAAATTAATATATAATGCCCAGGATTTCTTGTGATGTTTGCAGCTCTGGTGAGCTCAGTGAGTACAGCCAGCTGCTGGGAAAGACAGTTTGGGGCTTTCAGTTGGAAGTTTGAGTGGTGCATTTACCAAAATAAAATACAGTCCCTGGGGGTGCACATGGCAGGACACTCTCAGCGCTGGTCCCAAGCCCAGATAAACGTGTCAGGGAGGGAAAAAAAGCTGTGTCAAACCTAATATGTCAATCATTATGATCCACTGTGGGAGCAGTCGATAGAGGAGAATTTTGTAGGTGATGTTCAGCTGTCCCTAAACTTTTGACCACGTAGTGTATTTTGGCTAATGAGCCTGTAACATTTACATATTAGTCATTTAGCAGACACCCTTATCCAGAACAACTTACAAATGATAGAGTCTTACAAGCCAAGCAAATGTGGGTTAAAGGTCTTTCTCAAGAACCCAACAGCAACAGCTTAGCAGCAGTGGGATTTGAACCCGAGACCTTCTGGTATACAATACAGTACTGTAACCACTTTGCCACTACTATCCCATGATGTCCCATAATACACAATACATAATGAGACACAATGTCAAAAGGTCAAACAAAGGGAAAGTCCTAAATTTGTATACAGTCAGAAGGAAAAGTAAAAGTGAAACAAAGCATTATTTCAAAATCTGTGTCTCTTAAGAGTTTATTATTAAAAATAGAAAATGAATAAAATGATTGAAGCTTGACAACAGACTTTATTAGTAATAATTTTTTGAGTGCCCTCAGTCCATTCAAATAAACCATCAGTGGCACATATTGCATAATCTGAACTCCTTTCAACCTCAGTCTTCCCTTAACACAGTGCATTTCCAAGAAGTGCCTGTCTGGGCAAGCACATGTTATCATTCACACATACACTATCATTACAGACTTACACATATGTCAGACTACATATTTGCAGTGACGGGATTATAACACAAATAGGTACACAGAGCCACACACAAATGCACACATGAAGACAGTCCAAATATTGCTTGTAAGTAAAGAAGAAACACAAAACAACATGCAATTTATACTACACTGTAACTGGTGGCTTTATGTACCAAAAGACAGTCACTTTTAAAGGTTTAACTTCTTTTCTTTTACTAATTATTAATTCACAAAATAAAAGATTAAGGATTGTGTGTGTTCATTCTTTATTTACAGCAATCTGAGACTGGACTTTCTTGAGAAAACCATATCGATTATATATAAGTGATCACCTCTGCAAAACCATACTGACCTCATGGAGCACGTCGGCCCTCTCTGTCTGCTTTTTGCGACTTTTCCGGGCTGCATCTCTGTTTCTCTGTCGACGCTGGTGCATCCTTCCATGTGGCTGAACTGTGTCCTGAAGGTATGAATCACAACAAATTAACCTATATGATCATAATAATAATGATATGTGTAGGCTACAGGACAAAATTGGCAAACCAGGTCTATAACGCAACAGCGTATCGTTTTATGCATTGGTCTGGACCAAGTGACCTGAACTACAAGTGTAAATGCTTCCTCCTATAATGTGAAGGATCATACCAGGGGCTTCATCCGACCCCTTTACTAGGGCATGTGCGACGCTAAATTTGATTCAAATTGATGAAGTGAACTACAGCCACACAATGCAAATTCAATACAGGTACTACATTCCCCATAATGCTCCAACGTCTGTCCAAAAGCTTGAGCGGCTAATGTTTTTTTTTTCATATTGAGTAATGAACATCCACAAATATTTAAAAGAAAGTCAGTCACACTACAGGCATTTGAAAAATCAGAAATTAATTCAAAAGCTTAACATTTTGGTGTTAGGTTCTACTACTTGTTATTAGCTGTTTTTTCTTATGTTGCTCTTGTGTGTTTAACTGGTAAGACAAAATGAAACGTAATTTCCTTCTGCTGTATTTTTATGAGCGTTTTATGAGAGTATAGCGTTGAATGACAACAAATAAATGAATAAATGAATTGAATAATTATAATGTTCAGTCATATACAGTATGAACATGCACAACATTTATTATGATCATTACTCCTATCCTACTACTATTGTTGTTTGTAACAGTGGACTGATGTATTAAATGTATTGCTATCAGTAGTCATATTTCCAACTGTTATTCTACATATAGGCCTATGCAAAAAGTACTGTACAATACCATGCACATTACAGATCTGCTCCAATAATGACTAAATATTTTATATAGTCAAATTTAATAAATTACCCAGCTCTGTGGGCTGCGAGATTCACTTCCAGAGAAAGAGCTTGTTCCGTCGTCTAGCTTGTCCATGAAAACAACCGGCATCTCGAATACTGTTCTTCTCGCTTTACTTTTTCAGAAAACCATGTACGTTGTTAGTGCGATGCATCCATGTTGTAGAAATCTTCTTGCTTGTCCTTTTAAACGCGGACTGCTGATGCAGTCTGTGAGTCAGGCTGAACTGATGAAGCCTGTGTGCGGCTCTGCGCTTTATAAACATCGGGAAGGGCGCTTTCGCTTTCACATTATTTGAAACGGGCGCGTTCGCGGAGGTGGAGGGCGGAAAAGCTGTAGAATTGCGCCATTACTTCCCGAATACGTCGCCCCTTTCCCGATATAGTGTGCTTACACACACACACACACACACACACACACACACACACACAGTTCACAGCCCGCAGGCTTTAGCTTACTCATTAACGTTAACATTAACGGCTTTTTTGACCCTCCATGTCAGTCATCAACACAAACAAAGTCTCTATCAAGTAGCCCCACGAGTTGGCATATAAATCAGCTCGCGTGCTAAACTACTGCGTCTCGCCTGACTGAAAAAAGTCATGACATCCGTAAGCTTTTTCACAAGTTATTATACTATAAAAGCGCTTGTTACTGAGCGATTATATTCTGGAGACTCTTAACACACAACCCCCGCTTGATTACTCATAGTCTGGACTCCTCGCATCTGCCCCCTTTCGAATGATAGTTCCTGTGAAGCGAGATGCTGGGAAACAAGGAAATCCCTTGGTGCACGGCCAAACATGAGAAAGGCAATGTTGGGACAGGGCACACAAACTCGTTGGTACAGTCGCATTTAATGGAATGATATTCATTTCCAAAAGTATGTAGACACCTCTTCTGTTTCATGATCTATATTATTTCAGCCACAGTCACTGCTAGAAAATAAAGCATGCAGGCATGGACTCTTGAGTAGGCAGTTTGTAGAACAGCTTGTTCTGACTCTCAATCTGACCCTTTCAAAGGTTTCCACCACTGTAGCAAGTCAGTTTGCCTACTTTGATGGAGAACTTGGCTACCTTGCAAAAGAGCCCTGTCTATAACTAAATTAGACATATTTGAGATGAACTGAAATGCCAAATGTAAGCCAGAGTCAGGACAACAGGAACATCGGTGCCCAATCTCACAGTTTCGTTCCAAAATCTGGTGGCGTAGTGGTTAAGGTTCTGGTCCAGCATTCAAATCCCACCTCAAGCCTGCTAAATTGCCGCATTTGGGTCCTTGAGCAAGATCCTTAACCCTCAATTGCTTGGATTGTAAGGTTGGATCAGTTGTAAGTCACTCTGGAAAAGGGTGTCTGCTAAATGCTATAAATGTAGAAGCCTATTCTGAAGGTGAGGCTGCTGTAGCAGCAAAAGTGAGAACATGCCATACCCGTGTTGCTTGAAAGTTTACAGTGGTGCTTGAAAGTTTGTGAACCCTTTAGAATGTTCTATATTTTTGCATAAATATGACCTAAAACATCATCAGATTTTCACACAAGTCCTAGAGGTAGATAGAGAACCCAGTTCAAAAAATGAGACAAAAATATTTTACTTGGTCATTTATTTATTGAGTGATCTTTGTTGGTCAACCACTCCTGGGGAGGGTAACAATTGTCTTGAATTTCCTCCATTCTGTCTGACTGTGGATTGATGGAGTTCAAACTTTTGAGAGATGGTTTTGTAACCTTTGCCAGCCTGATGAGCATCAACAAGTCTTTTTCTGAGGTCCTCAGAAATCTTATTTGTTCGTGCCATGATACACTTCCACAAACGTGTTGTGAAGAGCAGACTTTGATAGATCCCTGATCTTTAAATAAAACAGGGTGTCCACTCACAATTGATTGTCATCCCATTGATTGGAAACACCTGACTCTAATTTCACCTTCAAATTAACAGCTAGTCTTAGAGGTTCACATACTTTTGTCACTCACTAATGTAATATTAGATCATTTTTCTCAATAAATAAATGACCAACTATAATATTTTTTTCTCATTTGTTTAACTGGGTTCTCCTTATCTACTTTTAGGACTTGTGTGAAAATCTGATGATGTTTTATGCAGAAATATAGAAAATTCTAAAGGGTTCACAAACTTTCAAGCACCACAGTATAAGTATAATGTCTTTAACGTTTATGTCTTCTGATTTCTATTGAACATTTTTTATGCAAGCACCCCAAAGTCAGTTTCATCTAAACTCACACTTAGTAAAAAAAAAGTACATGTTTTGATCGTTTTAATAAATTCACATTAGTAACACACAACGTCTGCAGACAACAAATGTAAATATAATGTATTTACCTTGCACATATTAATGCTATTCATTGCAGTCCCCCACAAGTGTCTAAGATAAGCTTGGTTGGACCTCGAGTTGGGAACCGTGGGGTTCCGGGGATCATCCGCTGGCATCATGTCCAGGAAATGCACAGCCATACCCTTTTTTCTCCAAGGTTTGGCACTGGGTCATCCCCATCACTGACAAGGAAAAAAGCATGGCTAAAATGTGCAACGTGAAATATGCCATGATGAGTTTTGTTTTTCATTTAGTAAACCATCAAAATATGCCAGAAGCTCCTGAAAGGTGAGATAAAACATTTTATGATTTTTTTTAATGAGCAGATCCACAAGTTTAAACAAGTGACAGAAATATTAACAAGTTACATGCTTTTGTTACATTTTAATCACTTCTCATAAATCCAATCGAGTTCTTCCTGAGGGAAAACAGATGTATGGTTTTATATTATGGAATTTTATGCTATTCCTGAGAAGACAGGGTGTGACATTCAGAATATGTAATATATAAGAATATATAACTGAAAAGGCTCCAACTGAATAAATAACTATTCATTATTCACCATCAAAATGACCTTTCTGAATCAACTGCTCTGTAGCAGATTCATTGACATAAAAAATCCAGAGCTCAGATGAAGTGCTACAACTTTGATGCAAGTTATAGTTTTTCCTGCCCTTAGGCATATTTAGTGATATAATGCCAACTCTGTCTGTCTATTGTCTCTCTGTCTCTTGTGGGAGGGAAGGAAAGAGCGCTTACATCAGCACATACCCTACAACCCTTGAGGTTTTGAAGGAAACCAAAATCAGCTTTACAATCAACCAAAGAAAACACAAACCAGAAACAGTTGTTCAGCTTTTCCTTTCATGTGTTATTCATACAGTACATGGCAGATTCAGCTCAGCTCCCTGCACACACGGGTGACACAATAGTAAGACAGAAAATTATTAGTGATATTCAGATGCTTGATATCCTTTATGGAAGGCCAAATTAAAATATCCCTCTCCAATCCACCCACAGGGAAATTGGGTCTCAAAGATCAACCTTGAAGTTACTAAGAAATTCAAAGCTCTAATCTATTTTGGGTGTTGTGAGACCAGGTTGTGATCTGTCTTGTGGAAAATACTGCGCTAGCTGACACTAATGCAGTCCTTCTGCTCTTGATTGGTTTACAGCGAGGTAGCCTCCACCTCCTTCCAAGAGTTGCGAGTTTGCAGCTCCTGGTGGCTCAGCAGGTAAAGCCAGCTGCTGAAAGTGGTAGTGTCTGAGGACCTGGCTGGGGCATTCAGCATGAAGTATGGGCGGGGTGTTTACGGAAAATCCCCAGCACAGGGCGCTCCAAGTGCCAGATAAATGGGGATGATTGTGTCAGGATGGCTTTCCGGCAAAACATTTGGCGAACCCTACTAGTAGAAGCTCCAAGACAATCAACAACAGATAGTTGCCAGTTTATTAGGTACACCTACCAACAATAATTAAGCATTTTATAAGATGGATATTTACTTCACAGTCTGCTGTCCACATCACTGAGTTTTATAACAAATTCACATGAAGTAGCGCCATCTTTCTTTTTGAAGTACAAAGAGACAGAGAGAAATCAAAGTTGACAAAGTCACAATTTGAATGACATGATTAACCCTGATATAATTCAAATAAAATCTTAGCTAGGGGGCAAATGATTTGTACTGTTTGTACTGTTTAGCTGTATGAAATAAGGCCATAATGTACAATTATTGCACATTGTTTATATACATAAATGCAATTCTATGGCAAGTGAACGTGGCTTTTAGTCACTTTTGTAATATTATATTATTCTAAAGGTCAGCGGGCAGCATGGTCCAGTGGTCAGCACTGTCACCTCACAGCTCTGAGATCTCCGGTTCGATCCTGACCTGGGCTCATGTGGAGTTTGTTTGCCCTCCCTGTGTCCATGTACAACAGTTTCCTCCCACATTCCAAAGATGTGTCCAAAGTGCCCTTAGTGAGTGAGTGTATGAACCCTATAAAGGGTTGGCTCCCTGTCTGTAAGGTCTACCTTGCTCACTGTGTTGCCAGCTGGGCACCTGCTTTCCCGTGACCCTGACTAGGGTTAAGTGAATAAAACAATAAATGAATAGAAGTAAATGCAATCAGTATAGTGCTCTGTTTGTCATTGTGTATCATACAGTTGACTATTGAAATTTGAAGCAATAACACACCAGATTAGCTTTTAGTTAGATTAAGGTGTACAGATTACAGTGCATGTTTTTCACATTGTATGGTCGTTGGCCTTAGTTTTTGTTAACTTTTTATGCTTTACAGATATCAAACACATTACAAACAAACTCTGCACCCAGTCACATTGTACCTCAAAGTCAATATGTCAAACAATAAATAATAAATACGTATACATCTTAAAATTGAGAAACATCCACACACAGTACAATAAAGTGAAATTGCATACTGTATCCAATGAGTACATCTCATTGACATCATCGACATATATATATATATATATATATATATATATATATATATATATATATATATATAACAGAATTCTAATCTTTAACAAAATAACGTTTGTATTCCAGTGTTATGCAATGCATGAAGTCCCCAAACCACTGATTAAATGTAGGTGGAAATGTATCTTCCCATTTAATTAGCACCAATCGTCTAGCTATTGGGGTTGAAAATACTGTTACGGTTCCTTAAATTAAGTTCCTCTGGAACTGCTCCAAATATGGCAATGACAGGAGAACATTTACATTTATGTCACTTAGCAGATGCCCTTATCCAGAGTGAATTACAATTGATACAATCTTACAATCCAAGCAACTGTGGGTTAAGGGCCATGCTCAGGGACCCAACAGTGGAAGCTGAACCCTGGACCTTCTAGTTGATAGTCCAGTTCCTTAAGCACTTGGCCTCCACAGTCTGAGAGAAGGTGAGATGAACACAACCTGAGCAGCTGAGGAGAATTCATAAACAAAGCATGTTTTAATAACCTGTCACCTATTGAATCAATGTTGGTCTCAGTTTTGAGGGTGAAATTGAACAAGTCAAGACTAAGAACCTTTACCAATATTTGAAGCCAGTGATCCAGCTGCTGTGTAGATACAATGAAGTGTGGTTCCAAAACAGTGTCCAAAATACAGTATATCTATATGGAACATAGTGATCCTGGAAACAAACTCTCACAACTGAGTGGTTGAGCGAAAATGTTGAAGTAAAATCTATCAGTTCATGTTTTTTATGAATATGTTACTCTTCACTCAGCTCTGAAGGCTCAGTTGTAAGCAGCTGCTGTAAACAGTGGATTCTAAGTGCCTGAGTTCAAACTGTTTGGGCTTCAACCAGGTGGTACATTTATGAAACCATATGATGGACTGGCACCCCACCTATGATTTTGGGTTAAGTTCTATACCCTCTCCCATGGCCTTGACTAGGATAAGTGTGAGGAAACTAGATGCTTTGTTTTGTTGTCTCAAACGTAAATGGTTTATAAATATGCCATTTGTGAAAACAAACTGTATAATTTAGTGAATGCTAATCGTACTGAGGGTCATGGGTTCGAGTCCCACGTTGGGTGGTGGTGTTTTTAACTACATTTCATTGCCTTCTACTGCACAATTACAATAAAATTGAATCTATCTTAATTGAATCCATGTCAAGGTGGTGACATGGACTATTATTAACCCAATCAGAATGTTTCACAGGCCACAATACCAAAACACGCTGGGTTAATTTTTTTAAGTCATGTATGCTGATGTAAAAGTAGCTCAAAGTAGTTAAAAGTAGCTTGCATTTTATACCAAACTCTTTTATGGAAATTGTATGTTCAAAGTGGTTATGGCATAATTTATGCTGTAAAAATTTGATGTTATGTGCTAATTAAAAAAAACTAATTGTTTTTGTAACTGATTTTGATATGTCAGTATTATTTTCCTGGACTCTTGATTTTAGTGGCCTGGACAAAGCCGGAAAAACTACAATTTTGAAGAAATGTAATGGCAAAGATGTCAGCACCATTTCTCCCACGTTAGGATTCAAAATAAAGACATTAGAACATAGAGGGTAAAGTCTTAGCCCTAAATGAACTCCAGTACACTGCTAGTTTATAGGTACACCTGCATTGTATGGCGATATGGCCTGTCTCATAGTTGGCATTTATAATTCGTCGCAAAGACCTGCAGTGCTGTTAAGGGCAAACTCTGTGCAGGCCAGACAAATTCTTCTGAAATTTTGATTGGCTCACAAATTGTATATAATATCACAGTTGGGCTTAGTAACTGAATGCTTACAAATTCCCCTTATATGTGTTCTTGATAAATGGTGGGTGAGAAAATACATTCACTGATCACTTTATTACGTACACCTCCTTGCTTCTGCACCCATTTTATCAGTTCACGTTTTATCAGTCCACGTACCGTACCATATACAAGCACTTTGTAGTTCTACAATTACAGACTGTAGTCCATCTGTTTCTCAACATAGTTTGTTAGACCCATGTACTCTGTGGTGTAATGGTCAGGACTGGGTCCCAAAAGGAATACACAGCAGTGCTGTTGGACTGAAAATAGTCCAACAACCAAAAATGTCCAGACGTTTGTTGTCTTATCAATGGTTAAGAATGATTATAAAGAATCAGAATAAGTCTAATTTAACGCAAGTCGACTTCAATTGTTTAAATATATTACCATTTATGAGAATAAATTGTATAATTCAGTGCAAACTAATGGTACTGATGCTAACTCTAAGTACCTTACTACCAGCCCGGCTAGCTCAGTCGGTAGAGCATGAGACTCTTAATCTCAGGGTCGTGGGTTCGAGCCCCACGTTGGGCGCTGTTTTTAACTGCATTTCACTGCCTTCTGCTTCGCAATTACAATGACTTACAATAACGTTGAATCTGTCTGTTTTTCTTAAGGTGGCGACGTGGACAATTTTTTAACCTGAAAGGCTAAGTGAAATACAGGCTGGGTCCGAAACAACACCTCATTATATGACATGTTCCTATTAAATAAAATACACCTGAATGCACACGAGACCGTTCTAAAATGGCTAAATGAAATATGCTTGGTTTCCATGTAATGGATGCAAAGCACAGTTGAAATGTGTAGGGAATATGTGTAGAAAACAGGGTGCGATTTCGAACACAGCCACAGTGGTAAATATGTCGAGGCTGTTTTTGATTGACAGTTGCATTAACCAACCCGATTCCCAGACAGTCCAGGGCGGTTTCTACTAATTCGCCAATTTGAGAGATAGGGCAGGATCTGGAAAAGACGAGAAGGGTTGTGTGACCAATCGTGAGCCACTGAACCTACGTACCACTTCCTCGTTTTAAAGAAAGCGGTAATAGCATGAGGGAGTCTGTGAGGGAGTGCAGAAATAAATGCTAGCTAACTAGGACTGCCATGTTAAGGATTTAAAGCGTTTAGTTTACATTAGCGTTATTCTGATTACAAGGAAGAGGATTCACAATGGGATTGCTGACTATCTTAAAGAAGCTGAAGCATAAGGAGCGAGAGATGCGCCTACTAATGCTGTATCCTTTTAAAGCTGTGTAACTGTCTTACTTCTAAACCTGTGTCACATCTTAACGTGTCACTGTCTCTGCTTCTTAACCAGTGGTGTTGTCTATGAAATACTTAAAATACCTGTATGCGGAGAATACTGAAGCTCCTCTTCAATCGTCATAAATTCCGGTATTTGTAGCTAGGCATAGTGTATCCACTTCTTCTGAATAGGCTAAACTATTTGTCTTAACCTGTGTCTCACGTCTTGACAGAACCTGCCAGCTCTTATTCTGTCTCACGGTTTCAGATCTTAGCCTGTGTCACTGTCTCATCTTAACCTGTCTCACTGTTTGACATCTTAGACTGTGTCAGTTTCAGATGTTGACCTGTCTCACATCTTACCGTATCTGACGAGGAGCGCTGCCAGGGGTCTTGGGACCCTTTTTTAAATGTTCTAATACATTTTATAGGGCCCCTGTCAGTTACAGGCCCTTAACATCGTCATACAACACCCCTGTGTCTTACTGTCTCACATCTTAACCTGTCTCTCCATCTGTTTTCACATCCTTCCTCACTGTTTTCACATCTTAGCCTGTATTACTGTCTCAAATCTTAACCTGTCTCTCCATCTGTTTTCTTATCCTTCCACACTG